>CAHIKZ030003842.1:135000-357500 GCA_903632075.3 Acanthosepion pharaonis | reverse complement strand
ATAGTAATTGTTTGTATAAGCTCTTTGCTATGGTACCTAGACTTTATGAATTTAAGTGCAGTACTAGATTAGCAACAAGGTCTTATTAATTTACAGTTGAATTGGCTAGATATAACTATATGTTCTATACTAACAGTTTCTTTTCTCACACTTCTTGCTTGTAGAACTCTTTTCCAGCTTCTTGCTTTCAAGTTTGATTGTCAAAAATTTAAATGCAATGTCAATCATTATCTACTGTCTTCCTGATTACTCTTCTAATGTTATTGCTCCTCAATAATGCTTCTGTTTTCTAATTCTTTCATGCCCAGTAATTCCTTGTATGTTAGTGTTGTAACCTAGGAAAGGTTAATGAATAGAATAATCAAATAAAGGTTTGTAATGAACAATAATACTGAGGACAAGAACAACACATATAAGATTTGCCAGTGGTATGTAGAAGTAGTCAACTGCTAGAAGTGAATCAAGTGAATTCCACAATGAATCTCCAACTCTAGACCATGTACAGTATTCACTATTCTATTTATAGGAATGGGAGCATGCCCGTTATCGTTCATAGTTATGCTACAACAGTTAGTGGCTTTACTGCCTTGATTAGAGTGATTTCAATTAAAAAAAAAAAAAAGAAATTTTATCATGACTGATGTTATATCAATGTGCATTTTTTTTTAAATTCTCAGAATTAATGTTATTATATTTTGGGGATAAAAATAAACAAGATTCTTGGTATATTATTTTATTTTGTATTTATTTTGTTTATATTTTATTTATATTTATACTACTTTATTTTAAGGAAGATAAAATTGTGAAAAATATCTTTCCTTAAAAAAACTACTGCTATTACCATTTGGGCTATTTAAAAACATGAGTGATAAAAATAAAAACATAAGCAGTAGAAAGTTGAATGATTTTGACTATGTTATACATCTGGATACATTGCAGACTAAAAATTTAAAATTTAAAGTTAAATTACTCTGTACATTCAATGTTTTCTCAATGTAGAATTGCAATTAATATTTGTTGTATTTTGTTTCCCCACCCCACATATATACGATTCCATTGATAAAAACATTATTTAATCCAAGAAAGTTATGGAATTTAACATGTGTGTTTGTGTGTATTTTAGGTGAAGGTATGTTTACCATATATAAACAAAGAAGATAGAAAAAGAATGCAAAAACTTGTGTTTCTACTATGGACATTTATTTTTTATGGTGACTGTAGTGGAACAAAGTTCTTAATGTCTCTTCAGTATGTTTGTTTCCTTTTTGGTTCAGAATATATAAGTATATAAGTTGTATAAATCAGCCTTGTGCAGAGTTGAAACAACCAAAGGAAATTTTCTACTTTATTATTGGAAGATTAAACAAGCTTATGGGATGTCCATAAACTTTTTCTTTTTATTATTATTATTGTTATATTTATCGATTATATTTCATTTTCCTATAAAGTCCTTCTTAAACATGAAATGCATTACAGAGAATTTTTCCATTTTGTCATTTGATTACAAGCTATTTATTAATTTTATCTTCTCTATGTTATTTCATGTTCTTGTTTTCCTCCAAATCATTGTTTGTGGGTAAATAATACCCATTATTTTCCAAAATTATAAAAAGTTAATTAATTTGTAATAGATGAAGATTCTGTAACAAGAAAAGAAACAATTGTATATATTTTCATGTAATGGGTGGTTTTTAGTAAGATCCCTGTGAATATGCTGTATTATGGTATGTGTTGGATTGAATGGTGATGAATGAGTTCTTGTGGTGTATGAGTAAATTGTAATGAATGAATGGGTCATGAACCAGATTAACTAGGTGTAGGATAGTCAGTGACAACCAACCTTTTCCTACTTGCAGTTAACTTTGTGCCACATGAAATGTAATCAATTCTTGTGAAATGTGGCAGCCTTTTATGACCATGGGTTTTATTTCTCTCATATTAAATATGCTAATCTTCCAGCAACCAAAACATGCAGCATTTGTTTGATTTTTATTAATTTATTTTTAGCTATTATTTTTTCTAGTTTAAATATTTTTGTTATTTGCTGGTCCAGTTTCTGTGTCAAGAATATTGATTACCTTTCAATTAAAAATATCAACATGAAATGTTATTAATGTTTGCAAAGGCACATATACAGTTGATTCATTTAGCAAAATCAGTATTCAATCCTAATCATTTTACTGTTATTAAAAAGCAAAAATATTTGCAATATACAGAAAATAATAACAGTAGTAAAAAGTGACAGCAAAATTGGCAAAAATATTTATGAAATATAATAACTGCATTACTATGTTATAAATTCATTAGCAAAATGTATATGTAATGAGTGCATTAAAATATATTAAAATTTATAAGGAAAATATATGTATCATGTTGATATACTCTCAAAGTCTGGTGGTTAAAATCTATCATATGTGTATAAAAAGAGATGTATCTAAAAAACACATGTAAGACTATTAAAAGTTATTTGTTAATTTTTTTTTCTTTCTTTATTTAGTTTTTTACAGTTCAGACTATTTTTCTGCTTTTTGGCGAAATTTAGAATATAAATTGTCCAGTAGACTTTTAGCTTTCATAAGCCATTATCACAAAATGATGTTTTAAAAAAATCTTAACAAAATGACATGACACCATAAACTGACACATCAAGATAAGATACTTGAAAAAAAGAAATTACATAATACTTACTGACGTATGAAAACACAGTATCTAACAAAAACCAACGTAACACACACTGAGGCTTGAAAATGTGACACTGAAAAACAATTAATACACATCGACACAATTGCATCAATATAACTGTTTGATAATAGCTTATAAAAAACCAAAGTCATTCAGAAGACTTTATCTATTTATTTGCAAACTAGCAGTAGAGCCCGGCGTTGCCTGGGGATGTAACAGTAAGAGATAGATCAAGTATCGACCATCATAAAGACTGAAAAATAAAATTGACAAAGATTATTTTTTAAGGTTGACAGACACGCATGTCTTAATTAGTTTTTTTTTGTTTTTTTGCGAATTGGTCAAACCCAAACTCAAACAAAAGCATTGTTTTCAATCATTATGAGTCTACCGATTGAATAGAATTTTATTATAAACAATTGTCTTGTAAATGGAATTTTAAAAGCATTCTGAATGTAAAAATAAAGAAAAAAGTGTGTAAGACAATAAGAAACACAACCTGCCAAAAAAAAAGTGAAGTTTTGTTGAAATCGGTTGAAAAATGTAGGAAATCCGATCCCATATGTAAACGAACACACACACAAAAAAACCTGGATTTTATAATAAGTATAACTCGATATGAGTTGTCCCCCCTTTCATTCTCGTGATACCTCTTAATCGTATTTTCAAATTGATTTTGTGCAAAAACAATTGTGTTTTTCCAATTTTTGGAGCTGTTAGAACCACCGCAAGGTAATTTTACGTAGTCCTGTGAAGTTTTGTTGAAATCGGTTGAAAAATGTAGGAAATCCGATCCAATATATAAACGTACAGACACACACACACACAATCTGCATTTTATAATAAGTAAGATGATCAAGTTTATCCTGGAAATAAGAAAATATTCTGAAATGTAGAAAAATAAAATAAAAAATATTAAACAAAGATCTTTTATTGGTCATCAATGAAACTTGCATAAATGAAAAATTGCTGCCCAGATATACCCAACTGTTTATATATATATATATATATATATATATACAAAGGTATATTTAGGCATCAAGTATTCATCCAAACAAGTTTGATTAAATTCTAACAAAGTCTGTCTATTTTTATTATATATTTCGAATTTTCAAAGGAAATGTATATCGGGGTCAAAATTGTGGATAAACTGTTTCTTTTGTTATTTTCTTCATAATATATCTTATTCATAAAAACAATTAAAATTTTTCCAATTAAATAATGTCTTACTTTTGTTGCATTTTTTATTTTATGATTCAGAGCAGATTTTCATTAACTGAGGGTCCTGTTTTACAAAACAAAATTGATGATTTAAATTCTCCAAAGACTTCTGCTTATAATTAATATAAACATTAAGTCCTACAAAAATGAATTTCACAAAATTAAATAAGTGTGTGTGTGTGTGAGCGTGTGTGTGCATGTGTGTGTAGGTGTCTGAGGTTAGTAGAGCTCCTTAAAAATATATATTTTTACTAAGATTTTCTAAAAAAAGAAATCGTTCTGAAATAATTTCATTCATTTGTAGGTCTTGAAAGTTTCATTAGAATCCAACAATTATTTGATTTTCCAAATCAATGTGTTTTCACCAGAAAAAACTGCTAAAATTTCCTATACTAATTTATCATTGCCCTCTGACACAAGAAAAATACATTTTAACGAAGATTTTGAAGGTTCTAAAATGGATTCAAAAATATAATTTAATAATCAAAACATCTTAGTAATAACATAAAAATTTTGATTATAAACTCTAATAATATTAGATGAATGTGACCTTAGTATATGCGTTTAATAAGATCTTTGAAAATGTAAAATACACAGTGTATATCTTAAGGATAGTTACATACAGTGTGCATATTAAAAAAAACATTAGCCTGCATTTGGCTAAATTGTATTTCAGTAGAATGGTTAACAGTGTGTATACACTCATATGTAGAACAAAACAATCTATCTGTGGATGATAATATATATATATATATATATATATATATATATATATATATATATATATAGCCGTCCACGGACAGACTGTTTCACAGCTCATCAGTGTGGCTAGACATGTGATTGCTTCAAGCCAGGATCGAAACACAACAAATTTGACGTTGGTATTTGTATATGCCTCATCAGTCCTGTATCGAAAGATACATGATCGCCTAAGCATGTATCATGCATGGCACATAACTGACTGACTGAACTATGCAAATAACATAAACAGATATTGACTTCCAAAAGGCATGAGAGACATGCATTTCTTAAATAAGGTAATAGAGCCTTGCTTTACTATGATAGCTTCTGGTGACCTAATAGTAAGATACACATAGCTTAAATGTGGCTTTCCAGATGTAAAAAGGTAATACAGCTTCAATTACTATCGAGGGTCACATTTCTTTTAGTAGGATTTAATCTCTAAGCCAGTAAACATTAGTTTTCATTGTTAAAAAGAAAAACAGGCATGTCTACTCAAGCACAGGTAGCCACTGAATATAACATTTGTAATAAGAAATGATTGTTTATACATGTGAAGGGAAATATATATCTTTCCTCTCGCTCTGTTTCTCCCATGTATGCATGGGATTTTGAACTTAAGTGGGACATTTGGATAAACAACCTTTCTGTTTTTCAAGGATAAAATTAAATCTTAAAATTAAAATCACTGTTAACAATCAACATTTTGTTTTGTAATCAATTATGTAATGTTCTACTATGCTGTGAGTTAAAGTGAATGTAAGAATAGAAGACTGTTAATATAGCTTTTAATACTGAATAAATACACATGTTATGCCCAAACAAATAGGAGTCTTTCGCCAAACAGGAAGGGAGAATAATTAGGTATCTCTTTGCGATACAGTATAGTGCCAGACAGGGGTAGGAATGATCTAAGGGGATGTGATTTTCTAATTTACAACATACTAGATAATTATAGTTATTATTCAATATTCAATTATATGATTATAATATTTATGTAATATTCTATTATACAATTACATTAATTATGTAATATTATATTATATAATTATAGTGGTTATGTAATATTCCATTATATAATTATATTAATTTTTTAATGTTCTACAATATGATTATAAGTATGTAATAGTCTACTATACAATTTTTATAAAGCTTATATAATATTCTATTATATGATTATAGTAATTATGCAATGTTCTTTTATAAAATTATATTAATTTTCTAATACATGATTATATTACGTTGGTGCAAAAATAATGACGTAATGATGTCGTTTTTTGACGTTAAAAAATACGTCCAAAAACGACATTATTACGTCATTATTTTTGCACCAACCTAATAGTAATTATGTAATATTTTATTATAAAATTATAGTAATTATATAATTTGCTATTATATAATTATTATAAAGATTATGTAATGTTCTACTATATAATTATAGTAATTTTTTGATATTCAATTAAAAAATTGTAATAATTATGTAACGTTTTACTATAGAATTATAATAATTGTAGTCAGTTATTCTGTGCTTGGAATAAAGTTCGCAAAATCCGTTTTGCTCACCAAACAGTCTAGAGTAGGTTAAACAATCCCACACACCTATTGTCTGTTCACTACTACAACCACACTGCTCTGTCGCCTTGTCAAGGGCTTTTTGTAGCTTGAATGACACGTCAATTTTGCAGAGGTGTAAAAAAGTCTCGCGAAAGTATCTGACTCAGAGAGTTATCTTTTCTTAAATAGACCACTCGTAAAACCACCATTTTCTTTTTGGGAAACTTTAAACCCAAAACACATTTGAACCTGATTTCTACCAGGAGGTAATACATTTTCTCTCGTGTTGAACCCCACGCCGCCGATATGATCACATACATGGCAGATAGATGGAGGTCACCTTCGGCGAGTGCTTCTTTGGAGATGAGGGGCAGATATTTTTATCAACATCGCACCCTCGCCTATGTTCTCCCGGTCTCCCACGTTTCCAATATTGCCAGCCTCTGGGTCTGCAGGTGGACTTTCCCACCCTGTTCTTAAAAACATGACATACTATTTCTGCCATCTTCTGGAGCAGAAGATTCGTACCGTGGTTGCAGGTCTTTCACATAGCGCAGCATTTCATTAAGCAATACTGTTTGGGGGAATAACAATAATCCCATTGACTCGCAAGTGGAAAATACATTACAGCGCATAATTACGACAGGTAGTTCCGGAACCTCACTCCCTCGCTTCCGACGTGGAGTTGCGTGCTCCCCACCCCACATTTCAAGGCCCAATACTAGAGCCCCATCTTTCTGGTGCTTGGGTTCTTTATTGCTTAAGCTGAAGGATTCTAGTTTATCCTTGACCTCATCCAAAGAAATTATGCCTTCATTTACATATATATCATCAATATAAGATGAGGTGGCTCCTAGTGTCACTTCCTCTTGAGAAAACAATCTTGACTATGGCTTTCATAATGAGAGGTACCACATTGATACCAAATCTAACACGCATCAAGCAGTACTTTTTTCCTTTGATTATTACCATTTAAAATGGCCACAGCGTCTCATGGACGCGTATCTGGAGATACACCCTCCGTAAATCAAGCAAGATTAATGCCTTGCTGGCGCCACTTCCATAATTTGGCAGCACATACGTCTACATCTGCAGTGAAGGCATCTATGTGGTGGTTCAATTCTCAGTAATCCAAGATAGGATGCACCTTGTCTTTGTTGTGCAACAGCCTTGGGTGAGGTCCTAAGTGTTCCTTCAGGTATGGTATCAGCCAGCCATTAGCAATCCATGTTTGCAGCCCTGATCTTGTTAGATACTGCGTATTCTGGAACGGCATTCTTTAATGGTCCTAGTACATTATTCATGTCCCACTTTCACCTTGTAGTCCAGGTTTTCTCTTTGTGGTCAAAAGTAGCACAGAAGTCAGGTTCATCAATGGAGATTGTTGCACACGATTCTTTCTGTCTGCCGAGCTGTACATCTCTATCTAGCATAATCATAGCACTGTCTAATGCTTGTATAGCATCAATCCCAATCAGCAGATTACAGCAAAGAGGTTTGCACGACCAGTGTGCCAACTTCAACATGGTTACCTTGTTCTGTGTGAATTCTAACAACTCCAGCTCCACAGCATCCTCAAGACACACTGCAGATTGTTACAACGTCTACACGTTGCCTCCTCCACAATCAACAGCAACAACCGGTGTCAAGGAGCACTGAACACCGTACACCGTCTACTTGAATGCTGACTACAGGTGATGGTACATTTACTGTCTTACAGGTGACAAGGTTGGCAATGATACCTTGTCCCTGGATTCATTTCCTGAAGAATTCCGCACCACATGACCCAACTTATTACAACGATAGCATTTCAGTTGCCTCTGTGCTCCCCAACTCATGCTCCCCACACCGATTCTGGCACTCCATTCCAAAGTGACTTAGACCACCACATTTGTAATATCACAATTGCCAATGGTAGAGGAATCATTTGGCATATGTCTTTCTGGTTGAGAAACTGCGCCACCGTCCATTCTGCTACTACCACTGGTTCCACTTCTTTGCAAATGACTCGGCATCAAGCCAAGAGCTGGTCGGTCGATACTTCATCCATTCTGGATGTAGCTTGCTAAAGCCCACTGACCTCATTTGGCAATCATGCTACAAAGGCGCACCCAGCATCTGGTCATTCATGCCCCCAAACGGTACAGAAAGTTTTTGTAAATCAGCCAGGTATGCGTCAACCATTTGATTGGTGAGTAGTTGGTGCCCAATAAATTGTTAATATGTCTCAAACAGGTTTGTTCCAAAGACTGTATAAAGAGCCTGTTTTATCTTGGTGAAGTGTTTTTTTCCTCAGCAAGTCATTCTTTTGAGTCTGTTGGTGGGTGCCTATGCTGTGTTTCAGCTGCTGAAACACAGCATAGGCACCCACCGACAGACTCAAAAGAATGACTTGCTGACTCTTTCAATTTGCCCAGTCAGCAAATGAGCCCTACCTTCTCCACCCACTCAGCAACAAATAGGCCAGTGGACGAACTATCAAACTAACTTCAAATAGAATCGGCCCATGAGTGTCAAGTGCTGAAATAGATAGTAGTCAGTTTCTTCCTGCTTAGAATAGTTCCCTAATCCATTTCATTCCCCAAACAGCATAGCATAAGTCAACCATTCCAATATGTGCGTCTTCAGTTCACTACCAGAGATTATTTATTCTGCATAAATACAAAATTGTGGCACAAGGCCGAAGGGGAAATGGTGAGAGGATGGTCCTCATTAGCTATCCTAGTCCTAGTTAATCAGACTCACAACCCATTCATTCATTACAATTTACTCATTCACTACAAGAATACATCCATCACCTCTCAATCCTGCATATGCCATAATACCGCATATTCACAGTGGACTTACAAAAACACACTATGACATAAAAATCTAGTGACAGTCTAAAACATATCAAAATTTCATGAATCATGAAATGCTGGGAAGGGGGATGAAACCAAAAACAAACTAAAAATGTAACACAAAGATAAAACTAAAAGAAAACAAATGTTAGTTGAAACCGTCCAACCCTCAAAATAATAAGAGTGGTCGCTGTATTATGTATATAGACAGAATCAAGAAGTATACTCACTAATGGAATGAGGAGGATGAAAATAAATGACAGAATGGGAAGATCAAAGTTTGACCCAGCCGAGATGAAAACAGGGAACAAAAACAAAGTGTGGAGGTTGGGAATCTCAACATAGATCATAATGAAAGAGAATGCTGGGAACTGTCCAGGAGCAGCATTTATTCACATTGACTAAGAAAACATAATAGTGTCTAACTTAACCAAGGGAGGGTTGACTGGAAATTGTCCCGTTGCATCAATGGGACTTAAAAGAGAAAATCAAGGCTAGCCCCATCCACACGAACCAGGCTCGCCTCAGTCACCCACCTTTCGTTGAAATCTGTTGAAATCAAATGCATTCTATCAAATCTGATTTTTACCCTAAGGTGATGCCTAAAGAAAACAACTAGATTCTGATGTGAATAACTTTCATTTCGTAAGATTCCATCCTTTTGCGATGTCCATACCAGCATTATTGCTACAGCTAATAACGTAAAAAACACCATCCGTTTTACTCTGGAGAACAGGGGCGTCACATTGTCACACACATATGCAAGATCAATGGACATGAGCCGATCGGGAGCGATAAGAGCTGTCAACTTGCCGACATTATACCAGAAAAGGCGCACCTGAGGACAATGGTCAAAGGCGTGCAAAGCCATTTCCTCTAAGCCAAGGTCACACCGATGACAGTCGGGCAAATCTGCCTCACCCAATCTGAAGGTTACATCATTGAGAGGTAGCGTGTTCCAAATCAATTGCTAGCTAAGCGAAAACTCAGGGTTGCTGAGATAATCTGCCGCTGGTGCCCAAGACCAGAATGAGCACAACTCTGATGCTGACAAGCTAAGCCGGCCACACAGAGGATCCTTAGCGACCCCCTCCACTAATTCATGTAATTCTAGTAAGGACAGATTGAACTACCAGTGTCCAATATTTCTAGGCCTATTGCCTAACACAATCCGGGGACAGACAAATCTATGATCTGAATTGTCTAAGTGGCAGAACGTGGGACAATCTAGTAAATCTAGGAGAGAAGATGTGCTGTGTAGTCAGGGAGAGGGGGCTTGAAAGGGACCTTTCCTCCCCTGTCACACGAAAACAACATCCAGACAAGCCAAAGAACACCAAAATTCACAAAGGTATATATAATCAGAATTGGTAACTTAGCTGGTAAAATTCCAATAGTTAAAACTAGCGTCCAGTTTGCAGACAAAAAATAAACAAACTAGGCTGTAACTTAATACAAAACCCACTGTTTGCTACCAGTCATACTGCTCTGTTGCCTCATCAAGCATTTTTTGTAGCTTTGAGTGGCAGGTCAAATTTGCATAGGCGCAAAAAAAAAAAAAAGGACGTATCTGACTCTGAGATCTATATTTTCTTCAATATACTTGTAAATCCGCCATTTTCCTTTTCGGATACTTTACACATAAGATACATTCGAACCCACTTGCTACCAAGAGGTAAGCCATTTTCTCTCTTGTTACAGTAATTATGTAATATTCTATTATAAAATTATAGTAACTATGTAATGTTCTACTATACGATTATTATAATGCTTATGCAATATTCTTCTATAAAAATTATAGAAGTGATTAAACATTTGGACATGTTCCTTAAGTGCTGACACAAATTCATCTCTGTTCATGATTGTGTGTAGTTAGGTAGCATCATGGTCGAATATTACATGATTTGCTTTTTAAGCTTAAAGGATGAGGCAGCCAAGGCAATATAGGATTCACATCTAGATACTTGGGGATATCCACAATCAATCAAGCAGGTATTTCTAACTGGGCTCCACCTGTGAGGTTATGCTCAGCTTTTATCAACACCTGCCACCATATTGACAAACATTTGGCTGTGATGCATGTGTCTGATATACCCTTCTTATCAGATTGGGTGTCATGATGGGTACATTGGGCTTATATTTTTACCCCAGCATCTCTTTGTTGGTGTGCTGCTCACTCATTCATTAGTAATAATAATGCAGTCATCATCTTTAGATGTACATATGAAGTAAACTTTAGACAATCTTAAAATATGTAAATTATTTTGCTACACTCTAATATTTTAAATAGAAACACGAACCAGAAGAAGATAAATTATTTTCATTAATATGGTAATAAAATAAGCACATCCCATCACCCCTCTTGCTTGTAAGTATCCATCACAATAAAATAGAGGTTTTTCAGTACTAAAGCTGAATGAATCAAATAAAGCATCATAAGCTTCTATTTAGAGTTGTTACTATAATGTCAACAAAAGTTTGAATGATATTGACCTTTTCATCATATTGAATTTACATGGAGGTTCAATTCTTGTTCCTGTAACAGCTGTAGCTATTAACAGTCTTCTGAAAAAATATTTTTTTCTTCCATATTAACAGATTTTAAGGTTATTTTTTAAAAAATAATTTAAAAATACAAACGTATAAGGGTTGGTCAAAAAGAAAGACTTGTTCTTCTTTAATTTTTACTTTCTTCCAGCTTCTTGCTTCCAATCAATTCTGATCTTCAAAAATTTAAATGCAATCTTAATTGTTATCTACTGTTTTCTTAATTCTTGTTCTTTTTTTTTTGTTCTCTCTTCTTAATAGTGTTTTTTTCTCATATTCTCTAACACTCTGTAATCCTTGGTCTTAGTGGCTTTATTTGCTTGCTAGGGATGAAATAAATAATAAAAAAAAAACAGCCTACAAAGCTTGTCAAAATGAACACAAAAATCTCTGGACTTCAAATGTCATTCTCAACATAATCTCCTTTCGGCTCAATTATGGTATTCCCCCCTGTGAAGGAGACCATGTTCTCCTTTATTTGCTGTGCTCCATCATGGCTCTCCATAATTTCATGTCTCTTGTATCTCTAAATAAATTTTGTCTTTCTGTTATTTCTACAAAATCCTGTTCTGCCATCCCTTTACTCAAGCTCACTAAGTATGTCATGCACTCTTTTACTCTGTCTCTCTTGCCTTCAATCTGTCCTGTGAGTATCAGATTTTCCAACTCCTTTTGCCTCATTATGTGCCTTAAAAACCACAACTATATCTTCCTGATGTTAATCATATGTCTTCATTTTGTTTCCAGTTCCTAAAACTTTGTCATTGCTCACATTTTTGGTCCATGCTATTCTCAGCATCATTCTGTTGCTTCAATTCTCTTCTTCATCTTTGAGAAGATTGCCTAGCACTCACTGCCATACAAGAGGACAGATATCATGTAAAAGTTTAGTACTCCTTATTGAATTTGTTTTCTTAGCCATATATGAGTTATCAATTTCATCTCAATCAATAGAAAATCACTGTTAGAGAACAATGATTATTTATTGATTATAAGATGAAATAGGCAACTCACACATGTGTGCCTCTTTCATTGACCCAAACAGATGAAAGTCTGAGGGTGTCGGGTCAGGACTGTAGAGTGGATGAGGAAAGGCTGTCCAACCATGAACTTTGGTTGCTTGCCAGGTCTTTGGGAGACTTTGCAATGTCACATTGTAAAAGCACCACACTCATCTTCAAATTTAACTTAGCTCAAAGAAGCCTTACTTTAGGTTTTGACAATGTGCTCATGTTGAAATCAGAATTGATAGTCCTGTGCAACTGGACAAAACTACAAGCAGTATGAATCCCTTCTAGCCCCAAAACACAGTGGTTATCTTTCCCTGTGGAGCATGCTGTCTTAAACTTCTTTCTAGGTGTGATTGAGTGGGGCCACTTCATTGATCTCCTTTTGCTTTCTGGTTTATACTATGACTATCTTGTTTAGGAAGCTGTCTTTCCTGTTATGCAATTTCAGGAGCTCTTGGACAGGAGCTCTTCAAATTTAAGGGCAGTACTAGACTGGCAACAAGATCTCACCAATTTACAGTAGAGTTGGCTAGATGTAACCATAAATTCTATGCTAATAGTTTCTTTTCTCACATTTCTTGTTTATGGAACTCCCTTCTGGCTCCATGCTTTCCAGCCAACGTTAATATGCAAAAAATTGAATGCAATGTCAATTGCTATCTGCTGTCCTCCTGATTACTCTTCATTTTTCACTACTTAGCAATGTTCCTTCTCAACACCCAGTAACCCCTCGTGTCTCTGTGGCTTTACTGCTTTGCTTAGGGTGAACTTGATTTTAAAAAAAATTAATACAAACCTTTGTGTAGCCAAGAGACTGCATTAAATGTCAGGTATTACCATGGTTTACCTGAAGGCTGTCAGTATTTTCAATGGTGATACTTCTTTCACATTTAACAAGAGCATCAGCATGTTTGGCCTTATTCTCATTCGTAGCAGAAGCTGGCCTACCACTGTGGATCCTTTCAAGTCATTTTCTCCTTCCAAGGATTGCCATAAAGTCTACTAACCCATCTTATAATGGGCTTATATCAAGTGCAGCCTTTGCATAAATAATCAATGGAAGTTAATGAATATTTACAGCCCTTTTTCTTTTTAGAAAGATAAATTCTCTAAAAAGTATTTGCTTTCTATATGTGCTCAAAAGGAGAACTATTTTGGAAGACAATTATAAATAGAAAAAATAATTTTTCTCTGGGTTACTGAAAACGTTATTGTTTATAGAAAAAAATCTATAGGAATACTAATATTTTTAAAATTGAATTAAAACGGAAATTTATGAAAATGTAATCTATTTCAGATTTCATCTAGATTTGTTTGATTCTCATTTTCTAGCATTTCTAGAAGCTTAAAAATTGTTCCTATTCTAAACTTTGGATTCTCTTTCTCACAGATGCAACATTGTACATCTGTTGCTATTCTATCACTATTTTCACAGCAAATGTTCAGAAGAGCCCCATTGTTTAGTTCCACCACTTCAAAACTTTACTGCCATGACATTCTGTGCTACTTCCACAGAGTTGTACCATCCTTGTTTCTTCCAACTATAAGGAGAATGTTCCACTCAGCCAGCTTTTTCTTAAGAACTGCCATTTAGGGGAACAGAATCTTCTAAACTCTACAATTTTAAC
The DNA here is from genome assembly GCA_903632075.3 of Acanthosepion pharaonis. Classification (NCBI taxonomy): domain Eukaryota; kingdom Metazoa; phylum Mollusca; class Cephalopoda; order Sepiida; family Sepiidae; genus Acanthosepion; species Acanthosepion pharaonis. The sequence goes on along the minus strand of CAHIKZ030003842.1, from coordinate 343,277 downwards.
CTCTTCAAGTCAAATATCAATTGTTACCTATCCATCTTATCTTCACTTCCTACCACTTCATTTTTCACTCATATCACACCTCTTTAATAACCAACTTAAGAGTAACACTACTTTGATTTGCTCTCAAGACTTGTATTATGTGAACTTTAATAGAAAAAAAGATATCTTTTTAATCTATGCAACCAAGAGAACCAGATATGCTCTTTTATCAACACTGATAAAGCAGGATCTTGCTCAATAAACTGAGTGACATTACCTCACCAGTAAACTAGAAAAATGTTCTTTGTTTGTGTATCACTATTTCCATCCAAAGATTGAGCTAAGTGCAAATATGTTGGTTCAGACTTTATTTGAGAGATTGCTAGAGAGGAAGTATTCATTAAATTCTCTGATCCAACAGCCATTTAAACTCAGCAACACAGTTGGAGCTATTTTCCTGACATCTATATTTGTTGCCATTTCCCAGAATTTAACTTCTTTTTTTCCAAGCATGATACTTTTCTGGGATAAGTGCTGGTAGTGTTAAACACATATTTGCAGCCATTTATCTTTTTACTAGCAGCATGGCCTGGTGTTGCCCGTGCTTGATTCAAAAATCATATGACTCATACAGCAATCGCTATCACTTGACTTAAAATATTTTTGCGCTTCCTTGCCTTTAAAGGAGTGCTCTTTGCCATGCTGATGTTGCTACGTGCCTTACTTCTTGCCTATCTCACACTGCAAATTTTTTCTAAGCTCTATACTAAGCATTAAATCTGTTACAAAAAAAGAACTAAACAAAATGAACACAAAATGATCAGCTTTAAAAAAGGACTCGTACCTGGAAAAACCAAATGAAAAAAGAATGTTAACAACAAATACTTTTTCACACCCAACCCAGTTCTGCGGAATCAGAATCAACATTGAGTTTAAGCAAGCAAAAGAGCCAATTGGAGTAAAGTGCCATGTAGATTTAAATTTTTCCCACTTGTGACGAATGCAGCTATCGATTTTTTTGCATGCTAGTTAGCATTCGTGTCAACCAGCTGTTGGCTCTCATGCTAGCCAATAGAATCTTCCTGCCTATTCATGGCAGCCAGCTATTGGCTTTCACTCTGGCCAATACAAAATGACCGCAAACTACATGAAAACTGCCATAGAAGCATGAAAAAATCGATTATTTCCACTATTGATGGGAGTTAGGAAATGCAAAGTTGGTCTTGGCCTTTCCACTAACTTGGAGCATGTGCATGTAAATTTTGGTGCAAATCTGTCGAAAATTATGGCCATGCATTCGTTACACACACACACACACACACACACACACATCCTGCTTTTTATAGATAGAGATCAACCTTTTGTGGGTTATTTAAAGCTGAAACATATTTTGAATTGTAAGAATAATTCTATTTTTTTTTTTTGCAAGTGAATTAACAGTTTTTCAAGAATAACAATGATTTTTCCAGATGCAAATCTGTAGCCATATGGAGGAGCTGGATTCATACATTCCCTAAGGGTATTTGAGTGTAAGTGAATCTAGCAAACCTGATTGGAAATCTGGCAGAGACCAAAAGACATATTCCAACTATCTGTCCTCCTACTCAGAGGTTTTTTCTTAAGCCACCAAATATAGATCTTTCATAGGCAACAATTGTGGAAGATTTCAGCTAGTTTTTAGTCTCATGACTCTCCAGCACTTACTTTTTGCTTTTGTTTCATTTTAAACACAAAACCCTGAACTTGGAAAGAAATACACAACTTGCACAGCTATTAAGCAAGCCCGAATGAAATACTGGGTTGGCCAAAAAATTGGTTCCTAATATCAGTCATTTGTCAATGTCTAATATTAGGATCATTTTTCAGCATAGATCCTATAAGTGCATAAGTTGGAATGAAGTTATGAACTGAGTTTTGATCTGAAATTGTTAATGTATAATGTATGACCTATTTGATTAATAATTACCACTGAATAAATTGTATTGAAAAATAAGAATATTCTGTTGAAATATAAAGATTTACATAAATAAACATGTTTTTTAACATTAAGCTATGAAATTGACTTACCTACATAATTTTAACTTATTCAAAAAACTAACTTTTGATTGTATTGTGACAGCTGTTGCATCAGAATACATTTAAAAAAATGTCAAATTTGATGTAGCTTTCTTTATTGAAAATGGAGGAAAATAAGCAAAATTTATGGTATATTCAGTCAGTTATACATGATACACACTTGGGCAATCAACGTATCTTTTGATACATGACTGATGAGGCAGATTTTTTCCCGCAGTAAGTTGCCATTTCCTTCTGCAGTAGACCAGTTGCCATCCAAGGCTATATACCCTGGTCTGTCCCGCTATTTACCCATAGCTGGAGGGGAGAAGAAGAGGATTCATATCCCAAGGGTATTAGCATATGTGAATGTAATGGATGCAAGTGGAATTTGAACTCGGGCCCTCTGATTCCTCAATCTCAGCTGCTATCCATTACTCCACTGTGCTTGGTATATGTTTTTATTTTAGGAAAGGTAAAAATGCAATTCCTACACTCTCTTCACCAGATATTGCCACTTGGAATTAACATATATTCTGGCATTTAGAGAATAATCTTAATGAAAAACTTTTCGGAAGACTGCAAAAGGCATCAAGAACTGTTCTTGTTTCAGAAAGGTAAAAGTCCTCGCAGGTTGCAATTCTGAAATTACCTGAAAGATGGCAGGAAGATCATGAAGCAAAATAGTAAATACATTTTTTAATAAAATTAATATTGGAAATAAAGAAAAATGTCTTTTATATTTACTTAATAAATAAAAGAAAACTCTTTGATCAAACCCAAAACTTACTGAAATGAAAGATGCCAGAACACAATGGAATAAAATGGTAAATATGTTTTCAGCATTGGCAGACCTACATTTTTGGGTCCCCGAAGTTTGAACAAATATGAGAGCCTCCTTTGCAACAAGCAACAATAGATTCAAGAATCCAGCTTCTAAAATATAGGCTATGAACATATTCTGGCCAGCTCAGCAAGCACATAATTCTGAGGGTTTGGGTGTGGCAAGCCCCTAGGAAAATTTTAAAATTTCCCCAACTACAATTTTGAGGACATGTGAAATGGGTATTAGATTCGTTGCTACTTTTGTAATGTCAATGAATACTCGTCACTTTCGTAATGTTTGTTGTAGTAGAGATTTGTAATCACATATACCACTATTATAATGCCGTTGAACAATACTGGTGTTAGATGCCTTCAAATAACACATACACTAATAGTACTTGCTCGATAATACTCACTCAAAAAGTAACCAATAAATAGTAATCCAAATAGTAATCCATGTAGTGATCACTTAGATGCCACCCTAATTCCCATATATACATTTCCTTTACAGTCACATGATCTACTTATTCAAAATGGAATCGCCTGTGTTTGCTCTCTGGTGATCTGTGTTCAAACTCCGTGTCAGCAGCGACACTTTATTCCAATATAACAATTCTAAGGCCAACATTAGCTAATTCAACCAATTGGCTTATGATTCTATCACTAAAATTGCCTTATTTTAATAACAAACACTTAAAAAAACAAAAAAAACACATTGATTTCGTTGAAAAATTCACTCATTAAAAAATTAGGGGCCCTAAAGCTTAAGTTTAATTTAGAATAGTATATTATTAGAGTCTGTCTATATTTCTGAGATGAAGTATTATGTACATTATTTACATTATTTGGACTATTGTCCTCATCTTTGTCGACATATTCATCACAATGTTTCGGCCGTTATATGCTCCGGCCTACATCAGGTGGTTGGAATGTCGAACTGAACCCTTTATTTCGCTCACCGGGGTAGACTGTTCTAGTTCCACGTGCCATGATTAATGGATGTCAGTTATCAGTTATCTCCTGTTAATTTCCCTCTGAAAGTTCTCCACTGCCTTAACTGAGTATTGAACCCACACTCTTTGGGTCCTGTCACTGGATCTAACCAACGCCTTTATCCACTGTGCCACTGATAACTGACATCCATCAAACATGGCACGTGGAACTAGAACAGTCTACCCCGGTGAGCGAAATAAAGGGTTCAGTTCGACATTCCAACCACCTGAAGAAGGCTGGAGCATACAACGGCCGAAACATCGTGATAAATATGGCGACAAAGATGTGGACAATAGTCCGAATAATGTAAATAAAGTATATTATTAGTTTTATATTTTTACTGGGATCAGTGGGGAAAATATTCCTCAATGAACAAACCATAACTTTTGGAAGAATATAGCACAAGGTCCACAAATAATCCTCTGTAGGTTTTGAATTCAGACTTGTCTTTTTCCTAGACAGTTTGCCACCCAAGGCTATAGAACCCAGTCTTCCCTGCTATTTACTCATAGTTGGAGAAGAAATAGATTAATACCTTTCGCAGGGGTATTAGCATATAAGTGAATGTAATGAATTCAAATGGAATTTGAACTCAGCTCTCCTTCATCCATTACTCCACTGTGTCTCTCTCTCTCTCGTTCCCTCTCTCTCTCAATATATATATATATATATATATATATAATGTAATGGAATAACCTGTCATCCCCATGAGTAACTACACTATAGGTAGCAACTACCTATAAGTATCAGTAAGTCAATGGACTACGGATTCTAGCTGGGATCTGTTGAGTACAATTCAGGCTTACGCGAGAACTACCGACCTACCAATAGTAGCACTCACTACTGGATTGACTTGCGATGACCTTGTGCATAAATGTTACCTTTAGACGTATTGGTTTTGTACAATAAACCTTTACTTATTTATCCACTGTGTTTGTCAAGTATATATTCCTATTAGCATGGAATATAACAATATATATATATTTGCTTTAGAGTGACAGAAGTTAATAACAGAGAAACAAAGAAACATGCAAAAAAAATGCACTATTCTTTATTATATGTGATAATGATTAAAGGATCAGGCAAGATCCAATTATCAATTTTACATTTATGTTTGCTTTAGAGTAACAGATTTTATAGATAGAGAAACGAAGAAAAAGTGTCACTATTCATAATTATATATAATTTCATTTACTCAAAACAATATCTATATAATGTTATTCATCCTGTTTCAAATAATCTGACTATTGGCATAATACAGGCAGACAAAGACATTAATTATAACTTCATATAGGTAAAGATCAATCATACTTATTATAAAAACCAGGTTGTGTGTGTGTGTGTGTGTGTGTGTGTGTGTGTGTGTGTGTTTTTAAATATGGGATCGGATTTCCTACATTTTTCAACCGATTTCAACAAAACTTCACTTTTTTTTTGGTAGGTAGTGTTTCTTATTGTCTTGCACACTTTTTTCTTTATTTTTACATTCAGAATGCTTTTAAAATTCCATTTACAAGACAATTGTTTATAATAAAATTCTATTCAATCGGTAGACTCATAACGATTGAAAACAATGTTTTTGTTTGAGTTTGACCAATTCGTAAAAAAAACAACAAAAAACAAAAGAAAAAAAAAACTAATTTAGACATGCATGTCCGTCAACCTTAAACAATAATCTTTGTCAATTTTATTTTTCAGTCTTCATGATGGTCGATACTTGATCTATCTCTTACTGTTACATCCCCGGGCAATGCCGGGTGCTACTGCTAGTAAGAAATAAAATCTTATAGAGATTTTTAATTTGAGTTGGGGGACATGATATTGCTGTAGAAGAACTGACCTCATTGGTCACATTGCACAACAGATACTGAATAGAATCAAATCCTGAGTAAACAATAACAAAACACCATCTGTGACCAACTAATAAAGCCATCTTGTGAACAGGAGAATTTGTAATGTCTTCAAATGTTTTTATTTAAACAAACCAATTTGATTTTTTTTCTGTGAAGTATTATTAATCAATGAAATAACAGAAAGATTTAATATTTTTTTAAATTAAATTCTTTTAGAAATTAATTCTTCCTTACATTGACCACCAAATTAATAGTGTAAAAGAAGAAAAATATACAAAGACAACCCCCCCCACTTGTGCTTTCATTTGGAGAATTTGGCACTGAAAGGCTATGTTGAAGGATATATTAGCACAGAAAGGATATTGTATAATGTCTGCTCTGAGACAAGATGCTGCCATTCTGAATGACTGCCATTTATATTTGCCTACAAGTCAATGTGGCAAGAGCAGACTACTTGTCTGGCTCCATTGCTGGTGTACTGTCTAGGACAGTTCCTCATGTAAGACAATACCTCCAGTTTTACTTCACATGCTACCCCATTCCTGAGTCTACAAGACATCTGGGTTGGGGTCAGTTGCGGGGATGTCCTTGAGTAGTCATGCAGCAGACCTAGCACCTGTGGAGACAGGGTCCTTAGTGGCCATGTTGTTCTCATTGTGTGATGTGGGCTATGGTTTAGTGGCGGTTGTCTCGAGTATTGGCTTTTATCCATTTCCATCTTTGATACCCCATATATTCCACTTCCATTTCCTCTGGTGTGTTGAATAGGAGTTTGGGCTAGTGTGGATGAATGGCAGGGGTCCAGAAACTGTTGGTGTGTCCAATCTGTTCAGAATCGGTGAGGCCATCTCTGATGTGGGGCAGTACAGGGTGTCAGCAATTGGGCTTATCTTTCAAAGGAAGCAGCGGTTGCACATGGTTAGCTGGTTGTGCCCATCAATTCATCTGTTGCCTAGCATCTCTCCGACTCACCCAGTTTTTGCCCATTGACATGGGTAAGAGTTGTCTTGGTTCTGTATCTGAACTGATTGCTCAACTTCTAGCTCTTGAATGACTGTGTGTACTGTAGCATTGTTCATTCTTCATGTGCCTTTTGGCCATTGCCATCTCCTTTAATTGGCTGATTTGCCTCCACCACTTATGGATTTGGTATTTATCCTGCAGGACAGGGAGATGGTCTTTTATAGCACAACCATATAACATCATTGCTGGGTACATACCATGGTCCTGAACAGGAGTATTATGGTGGGTTAGTAGAACCCTGGTCATGCAATCATGGGATAGGCAGCCATGGGTGTCAGTGCTGTCTGTCAATATTCACCTGGCTGTTTTGACCAGTTCTGCTTGACCATTACTCTGGAGGTAGTAGGCTGAAGTGCATTTCTTTATCCCCCAATTGTTGAAGAATGCATTATATTCCTGCAACTCGAATGGTGGTCTTCCATCAGATGAAATTTCTTCTGATGCACCATATGTGCAGAACCAATTCTGGAGGATGTCAAATGCTGTTCTGGCCTTTCCAGATGACATTAGGGCCACTTTCATCCACTCTGTGTACCGATCTGCATATATTATGTACATTTTTCCATGCATTGTCAAGCAAGTCTGTTACTGTATTCTGGAATGGGAATTCGGGATTTGAAAGGTTCCTTAGACTGTGTCAGAGCCATTTCATTACAAGTTTGGCATTGTGTCCTAGTCTGCCAAATACTTGCATCCAATCCAGGCCAAAACAGTCATTGTCTGGTATTTGCAAGCATGCCATTTATGCCCTGGTGTGCAGAGTGAAGTGATTCAGGTACCTCTGCATGTAGTTGTTTGGGTATAAAAATCATATTATCCATTATTGGTACTCCTTCCAGGCTGTACAAATCTTCACACAGGCCAAAATTGGCAGATTATTGCTGGTAGGTCATGATGTGACCTGGGGAATCCACTTTGTATATATTCAGCTAGAGTTTAGCACTCCTCATCTATGGCTGCAGTAGCCAATAAGTCTGGACATCCTAGCACAAATATTTGGCAGAACCCCAATCCGTATACCCGAGCCAGTGCTTCTCCCTCAACTGGCACATAGTGTGATTCAGCATCACTGGTGAAGTGGGATCCAGCCAGTATAAGTTTCCAGTGGTCTTTGCCACAATTGGGTCCTGCTTCTCTAGGACGGTGTTTCTGAAACAGGAAGAAGCCAATGCCATTCCTGCAGTAGTTCGTTGTCAGCCATGTTGGTCTCTTAACTTCAAATGCCTTTACTCCATCCACAATTTCTTGCACAATCACCTGAGAGTGTCATCCTTGTAAAACTGCCATGTTTTTTTTTTAATGTAACAGTTCCTGGAAATGGGCCATTATCACAGCTTGAGTGAATGTGTACAATACCTGGTTTACTAGTCCAAACCAGGATCTGACACTAGTGATGTTTGTAGGTGTGGGGAACTGCTGGATAGTTTCTGTTATTTTTTTCATCGGTTATATGCTGTCTTTTGTTATCCAGAACCTGGCAAACTCCACCTCCTCTTCTGCAAAATGGAACTTCTCTGGGTTGAATATGATGCCATTCTTGCAGCAGTTGGTGATGTACTTTATCGTGTGTCAAAAGGCTGTTTCTGTTGAGTCATTCCAAAATATACTGTGATCTATACGTGTTTTTTTTCTGATCTGGGGACAGGGGAAAGGTATGACATCCATTCCACACATCTAGCACGGTTTTCCTTGTGTGTCCTGGTACCATTGAAACTTGATTAAAAAGGGATGGAGTCGGGTATGTCTCCCTCATGGTGGCAATATTAAGTTTCAGTAGGTCCACAGTACAGTACATCTGGGTGATCCGCCTTTCTTTGATGCAACCACCATTTTTGAGCACCAATTTGTAGGGGTACCAACCTGTACTGGTTTGATGATGCCCAGTGCGACATTCCAGTCAATGTTATGTTTGACTCTCTTTTTCCTATAATGAATACAATACTTCATCCTTGTCATTTTTATCACAATATTTTTTTAATCAAAAGATGAAAATGCTAGTCCAAAAGAATTCTTCTATATGCTGTGTTCCTTCAGGATGTGGGATGATCATGGCTCTCCACAACTTCCTGTCCATTGTAGCTTTTAGCAATATTTGTCATTTTACTATCCCTCCTAATCCCTCTTCTGCTATCCATTTACATAAGACTATTAGGTAGTTTCTCCCTGTTCCTCTAGCCTTCAGGATGTTCTGAGCATCACATTTTCCAAGCCCCCTTTCCTCATTATGTGTCTCAAAAATCTCAACTGTTTCTTTTTGATTCTAAGTACAAGTCTCCTTTTTGTTTCCATTTTCCGTAAAACTTTATTGTTGCTTATATGCCCCATCCATGGTATTCTTAGTATCCTTCTAGAGAACCATCTCCCTGTTGCCTTAAGTCTCCTCTTCATCAGCAAAGAAATTGTCCAACATTCATTGTCATATAAGAAGACTGATTTCACATAGCACTTTTTTCTTCATTTCTAGTGAACATTTACTGTTTCTTGATACTTTGTTTAGCTTTTGGAAGGCATCATTCACTATTCTAGTATGCCTTCACAATGAAAAAGACACTATTAACCCTTTAGCATTCAACATTCTCAAACTTGCACTGTAAATATTGGCTCTCAAAGTCTTAATGTTTGTGATCATGTTTACATGACTTCCTACATTATTGACAATGATGTCATCATACATTATAGCAGAGTATACATGGGGTGGGTTACAGAGGGTTGAATATTGAGTGCTGATATTTAAGGGGGGAGATTTGGATAGGTTGAATGTTAGAGGGTTAAAGAAAAATTATTAGGATACATGTATATCACATATACATGCGGGTTTGGGGACCGCTTGTGAATTCCAAATTCCCATGAAACTCCAATATTGGAGCTGGCTCAACCCCCCAGGTGAATGCCGTTACAAGTACGAGAGTAGAGTATGTATATAGAGATAGGTTAGCTGTAAAGAATTTGTGATTTCTTTTGGAATTTATTCAAATTTAGACTTCATATAAAACTAGAAATTTCTAACCTTCAACATTAAGATGTAGGCATAATTTAATAAAAATTGTTTGCTGTGCTATTTTACACACACACACACACACACACATATATACACACACACACACACACACAAATTGTAAAACATTAATGTTTTCATTATCTCTTAAACCTCAAACAGTCAGGCAGTCAAAGACTCTGCTATAAAGATTGCATGAAGAGGGACCTGAAAGCAATGCAGATCTCTATAAACAACTGGAAACAGCTGGCTGGGAACTACCTTACTTGCTTCATACTGGAGTATCATAGAGACATTGCCGTCACATGATTCTAACTGCTGGACCTAGATGAATCTCCTTCTTGTGTCTTCATCAAATACAACAGACAGTTGATGATAATAACAACCAAACAACATTAATTATATAACATTCAACCTTTTAATATTCTTTTTGAAATTTACACTTTGATTTCATTTTATCCTTTATACACTGCTATGATGAATATTTGCTTTCCACTGATGGTGTTTAGTTTCTAGGAAACTCTATTTTTTCAGCATGTACAGCAAAAAAATAAAATAAATTTTTTTTTTTTAAATGCTGCCTTTGAAGAAATCGATCAAATACTGATTATTTACAAGTATATGCAGTGGATTTGCCTTTTCAGAATTTAATTAATACTTTCAGAACCAATATTTTTAATCCGAGAGCAAAACAGAGACAAAGTAATTTACATAAATTATGATATCCCATTTGTCAAGACTATTTGCATATATAGGTTCTAAATGGTGATCTCTAAAACAAGCTAATAGAATGACCATTTAAGACCTTCCTTTACTATATTTTATCCCTTTTTTAACATTTTTTTAATTTGCATGGCCATGATTCCCTCTTTGGAAAGTGTTGAGATAAATTTGGAACCAGTTAACCACACAGAAAAAACTTCCACTAAATGTAATATGATTAAGAATTAACATTAAATTAATATGCAGGTAAACAGTACAGACATACCTACATATGCGTGTGCATGTATATATGCGGATGTGTGCACAAACACACACACATATATATAACATCCCTATAACTCTAGAAACATACACATAACCCATACACCCAATTAAAAAGCAAAAATAAACTCATCCTTGATAATGGCTAAAAGTATAGCCAAAAGCACTTGGAATTACAGAACATTTGGACAGTTTCTACACACTGTGTTCAAAAAAGATAAAAACTCATTCAAACACAAGAAAAATTAAATAAAAAGCTTCATCGCAGTACCTCGTCTGTTGTCTTTAATGAAACATGTATAAATGAAGGACTGCTTCCCAAATGCACTATATATATATATAAGTGCGTAGGTATGCAGAAAATAGAAAAGAACATGTTGGGTATAGATAGATAGATAGACACACATACTTGTGTTGAAGCAAAGCTTATGACAGAAATTTGAATAAAAATAAAAAATAAAATTAAGAATATGAGAATTACTTTACAAGACATGGTAAGATAAAAGAGAAAGGAGTAAACAGTTAAAAAATAAAAAAAAAATAAAAACATACATTAAGATCAGTGAAGATTTGGTGGATACTTGATGGAATGTACAAACATGAGCAAATATCAATGGCTCCGTTGTGTGGGAGGGGTAGGTAGAATTTGTTTTTTTAGAATTTGTTCTGTTGTCAGCATTACGCTCTATAAGAGCATCATCAGAACAACTAAAAGACCTGAGAAAAAAAATTGTTACCATGACAAACTCACTACTTAAAAATGCTTAGTTAATTTGAAAAAAATTGTAACAATTAATAAAATTTATAATACATACCTGAACAAATCATTGAGATTTGTTCAAGTATGCTGAACTGAAATGTAAATATGGTGATTTGATATAGGAAAATAAAAGGTTATGGTGGTAAATTCATTATGTTTTTCTTCCTTTAATTTTTTCCACATAACATTATTCCTTTTAAATTTTCCTTCCTATTTTTGCAAATTTGTTTATGTGCTTTCCTTTTCTCCATTGAAAATTCTTTTTTTAATTTTTTCTTGAATTAAACCAGTATTCTAGGAACAAATACTTTTACTACTACAACCAATTATGTTGTTTTCTAACTTATATTACTTTATCTGATTATTAAGAGCAGACTTACAGTAACTTTAAACAGATTTTCTTTTTAGAGTGAACTGGTGGGAAATTTTTGTTTTTGTGTTTGTTTTTCATCAGTTTCTTGTTTGAATTTGAATCTGATGTACAATTTAACAAGGACATTTATTTTTGTGTCTTTTCATTAGCCTTTTTAATTAATTTTGACTTCCTTTTCTATTTACATTTCTTTAATATTTAATTTTATTTGTTTCCTTTCTAAATGACTTGTCCTCTTTTTTTAAGTTGCTTTCATTTTCTTCTTTTTTCAATTCTTTAATTTTCACTTCATTTTAATAAGCTTTCTTTTTTAATTCCTTAATTTTTCACTCTTTATTTATAGCTTTATTTTTATTTTTCTTGCAATTTTTTGTCTTAATTTTCTTATTTGCTTTTTTCACATTTTTTTTTAGTTTTCTTTTATTGCAATTTTCTTGAAATCGTTTTTTTCATTTTTCTTTGTTTACTTTTTAATATTTTAACTTTTTTCCCTCTTTTTTTTCCCCCCTTTCTAGAATTTTTCTTTTTTTTTTTTTATTCTGCTTAATTTTTTGTTTTCTATACTTTCTTATACTGGCCTTTTTTTTCTTTTTCATTGCTTTGTTCTTTTTTCCATTTATCTAAATCTTCTTCTCTTCCTAGCTTCCTTTTCTCACCAATCTATTATCTAATAATCATCATTCATTTTAGTTTTTATGATCCACATACTTTCTATTATTCTTTCTTATTTCCTTTAGTATTCAGTATTCAGTATTCCTTAGTTTCCTTTCTTTTTATTAATTCATTTATTTATTTTCTTTCCTTAATCCTCATTTTAGGTTTACAGACAGGTTTTTGGGTTAAGCAACATCAAGCCTCGTCATTACCTATATGAATGCTCGATTGGGAATACCAGGTGCTGTAAGCTTGGGTGTGTGGATGGTGCAATGGTTAATAGCTTGGAATTGTTAATCAGAGAGCCGAGTTCCAATTCTAGTTGGGTTCGTTATATTCACTTACATAAAAATACCCTTGGGAAATGTATGAATCCACCTCTTCTCCCTCCAGCTATGGGTTCATTAGTAAAACTTGTATAACTAAATCATTATTATCTAAAAAAAAATTCATACAATCTAAATATTTTCTGGCTTTAAATAAAAGCAAAGGGGAAAAGTCTACACAAAATCAATCTTCAGAAATGCTAACATACAGATTGACTATTTTGGATTCAGTTCAAAATTTTTTAAAATATCACCTGAAGAAGATCAGAGTATACAATGGCTGAAACATTATGAACGTGACAACAAAGATGAGAACAACAGTTCTGACAATGTAACTAGTGTGAATAGTTATAATGTCTCATCTCAGAAACATACAGACGTTGAATTAAATTTATTATAAATGAAATGCATTGCTTAACTCTTTAGCATTCAATATGCTCACCCCACCATAAATATCGGTTCTCAAAATCTCACTGTTTGTGGTCAAAGTCTCATGGTTTGCGTGATTTCCTCTGTTATTTGTGATGATGTCATCATATATTATGGCAGAGCATACATGAGGTTGGTTACATTGACAGCCAATATTTACAGGGAATGTTTGGTTGGGTTGAAAACTAGAGAGTTGAATGTGTTTTGTAATTTTAAATGTAGTCATACATATTCAGCAAAAAGAAGTTTTTTTGTGGGAGTGCCTTGGAAAGTGAATTGCTTTCTTGATGAACAGAAGTGAAACGTAATGTATTCTGGTTCACTGGTTTACTTTACATATTCCTTGCATGAGAGAGCAAGTTACTTGGCATGACCTTGTTGTGGAATAATTTTCTTATTTCTCATTTCATCATAACAAATATTTCCCTAAAAATATTCTTCAACTGGTAGTAGACCCATGAGACTAAACAGAGAGAGACCTTAAGAAGACATGTAAAATGTATATCCCTTAATACTGTAGTACATACTCTGCCCCATGAACTGCAGTCAAGGTCATGGAGTTCACATCCCTGCACAGCAGTTAACTGTGATCTCTATAACCCTTTGACTGTAATATTCAAGTACTTGTAGTTGTTGATGTATAGCTATTTTTAAGTTAGCCTATTGTTATATGTATTTGTAGTTGATAAAGGAATCCTTTTCTCTTTTTTACTGAAAATGAAGTGAATAAAATGTACAAGATAACAACAATAAGATTTTGAGACACATGTTAACATTAATGACAAGAATGTGTATTTTTCTTTTCATGATGTTAATTACAATATTGGTATTGTGTATGTTAAAAATATTCTCAGTGTTATTGTCTCTTTTGTCTCATTTGTGCTTACTTGTTTTTGCTTGTTCCAAGTATTTCATTGTTAAGGGTAGTGTTTGAGATTGTTAACTGTGTATTTTTATAGAGCAACGGTGATACATCTGTGTTGATCCTTTTTACTACTGCTACACTATTCTACTGTTTTTCTTGTGGCGAAAGGGTCGTTTGTATAATGATGAAGTTTCAGATTTTGGAAGAATGAAATATCATATATCATCACTGCTACCAAGGTTGTTTTTAGGATGATGAAATATCATCATCATTCTGGATCATAACACACTAAAAAATGAAAATATAATTTTAGAATTCTGTAATAAAGTAAAATTTAAATTGATGTGCCTAAATCTAAACTATAACAACATAGCAGAATCAAATAATGTTATCTTATCCTCCTTAGATGAAGCACATAAAATGCTTCCTAAAATATCTTGATGGAAAAAGATCCTTCAATATCTGTCTATATTTCTGAGATGAGGTATTATGTACATTATTTACATTATTTGGACTATTGTCCTCATCTTTGTCGCCATATTTATTACAACGTTTCAACCATTGTACGCACTGGCCTTCACCAGGTGGTTGGAATGTCAAACTGAACCTTTTATTTCACTCACTGGGGTAGAATGTTCTAGTTCCACGAGCCATGATTAATGGATGTCAGTTATCAGTTATCTCCTGTTAATTTTCCTTTGAAAGTTCTCCACTGCCTTAACCAGGTATTGAACTCACACTCTTTGGGTCCTGTCACTGGATCTAACCAACGCCTTTATCCACTGTGCCATGTGGCCTTGAGGACACATGGCACAGTGAATAAAAGATCCTCCTGTGGGGCAACAATACTGATTTAAAAAGATTATTACTAGAAAAAAATAACTCTTATATCTTTGAGATGAAGTATTATGATTACTTACATCATTTACATTATTCAGACTGTTATCCTCATCTTCATTACCATATTCACAATGTTTCAGAAATAATTGAGACATCCAGAAGAGGCATGGCATGTGGAACTAGAACAATCTACCCCAGTGAATGAAATAAAAGGTTTGGTTCGAAATTCCAATCACCTGAAGAAGGCCGAAGCATACAACAGCTGAAATGTTGTGAATATGGCAATGAAGATGAGGATAACAATCCAAATAATGTAAATAGAAAGAAAGAAATAGAAGACAAAGAAAAATGGAAGAGAGAATACTAAACAATTAACAAAGAGAATAATAATAAAAAAAAAACCTAGTTAACACACTAAGAAAGCAATATACCCAACAAATTGAAAAACAAATTAATAAAGCCAAACAGCATTGTGTTATGGAAAAAGGCAAAAAATCATGATAGCATTATACAATTGAAACAAAAGCAGAAGAGGTGTCCTGGTTTGAAAAAAACATTCAATTCACTTTTTTCCATGGACATGAATTGGAAGAATTATATAGAATCAATTGCTAGATATGCTGCTAGGAAAGTTGGTTCACCATGTTATGCCAGACAATTTTTCTCCTCAGTTTCCATTATGCACATTTATAAATCTGCCATTCATCCATGCATTGAATATTGCTGCCACATCTGGTCTAGTGCACCTGCAATATATCTCAAGATTCTTGACAAGATCCAAAGAAGGCTTTATATTGTTATCAGTCTTGATCTGGCATCTTATGTCACTGTCCCATCGACATGACATGGTTTCCCTGTACCTTTTCTATAAATATTTTCATGGCAATTGTTCTGATGAGCTTTCTTCCTTGGTACCTGAGCTGAATGAATTTAAGCATACTACAAGATTGGCAACTAGCTCTCATCATTTTACTGTTGAAATAGGTAGATGTAACTGAAAGTTCTATTCTAATAGTTTCTTTTCTTGCACTTCTCACCTGTGGAACTCTTCTAGTTCCTTGCTTCCCTGTTACCTAAAATCTTAAAAAATTTAAATCAATTGTCATTTTCTGTCTTCCTCAATTTGTTTTATTGTTCTTCCTCCTCATTAATGTCTTCTCATTTTCTTTCACTCTCAGTAACTTCTTGCATCTTAGCGACATTATTGCCTTGCTTGGAGTGAAATGATTAGGAAAAAGAAATTTCAATATTTGTGGAATTTTCACAGGTTCTGCTTGTATTGAATAAAAAAAGAGAACTTTCTCAGTGTATTATTGTCATTAATGAATACAAATATATTAAGGTTACTTGTTATACAAGAATCTGGTAGTTTTAGAAGGATGTAATAATGTTGAGAGCTTGATGTGGACAGGTACAAAACTATTAATATATAATTATTTTCATTATCATCAGTCAGCCTTTCAAGGAAAAAGCCCCTGGGCACTAAAATATAAACCACAATATTTGAATAATTCAGAGTAATTGATCTCAGTGAGAACAGCCATAAAATCTCCCTGGCTTCTTCCAAATTCACAACTCCTTCCTAGAGGCCTGTCACATCACATGCAAAGAAAAGTTCAATAGCACATTTTATAGC
The DNA here is from genome assembly GCA_903632075.3 of Acanthosepion pharaonis. Classification (NCBI taxonomy): domain Eukaryota; kingdom Metazoa; phylum Mollusca; class Cephalopoda; order Sepiida; family Sepiidae; genus Acanthosepion; species Acanthosepion pharaonis. The sequence continues at coordinate 326,687 of CAHIKZ030003842.1, read as the reverse complement.
CATCCTTATACTGACAACATAAGAGCCGAGAAGAAAAGTATGAATTAGCTTTAGATACATGGACAAGGTAGGTGGCAATAAAACTCTCATATATAATGTCTACCAGCCTATTTGGCTACACATGCACACTATTATGTTTTAAAAGCATTTTTACCTAGTGATGTCAACTTCTGGGTGTTCTGTATAATATTAATGCTATTTTAGAGATCTTAGTATACACAAAGATATATGTTTATATAACAGTACAATGATAGATTAGCAGAAGACTTATAATGGTAAGTATCTCAGATTTTACAAGTTCATGAAGGTATTTTACACTGTAAATGTCAAATATATCCATGCAGTTATAAAATACCTTTTATAAATGACTAGCAGTAGAGCCCGGCGTTGTCCGGGGATGTAACAGTAAGAGATAGATCAAGTATTGACCATCATAAAGACTGAAAAATAAAATTGACAAAGATTATTGTTTAAGGTTGACGGACACACGTCTTAATTAGTTTTTTTTTGTTTTTTTGGGTTTTTTTACGAATTGGTCAAACCCAAACTCAAACAAAAGCATTGTTTTCAATCGTTATGAGTCTATCGATTGAATAGAATTTTATTATAAACAATTGTCTTGTAAATGGAATTTTTAAAGCATTCTGAATGTAAAAATAAAGAAAAAAGTGTGCAAGACAATAAGAAACACTACCTGCCAAAAAAAAAAAAAGTTAAGTTTTGTTGAAATTGGTTGAAAAATGTAGGAAATCTGATCCCATATATAAATGAACACAGACACACACTGACAAACAACCTGGGTTTTTATAATAAGTATAACTCGATATGAGTTGTCCCCTTTTCATTCTTGACAGCGATGCCTCTTAATCCTGTTTTCAAATTGATTTCGTGCAAAAACAATTGTGTTTTTCCAATTTTTGATGCTGTCAGAACCACCGCAAGGTAATTTTACATAGTCCTGTAAAGTTTTGTTGAAATCGGTTGAAAAATGTAGGAAATCTGATCCAATATATAAACGAAACACACACACACACAAACCTGGGTTTTATAATAAGTATGATTACAGCTATGTCATGTTGAGACACTGGTTCTTATGTTATATACCGTACCTAAAAACACTAATGGGTATGTCCCAATCCTCATAAATACATTGTAAGTGGGTCTGTCTAAGTAGTCCACTACTAGCAGTGGTTTACCTACTTCACATCGTTGGTGAGTATTGTATTTTGTTCATGTTATAAAGATTACCAGTTCATTTCCAACCTCTGTTTTAGTTATTCCTAATTCAGTAACCTTTTCTAGGTTACAACATTATACAAACACCAAAGTTAAGCTATGTTGAGCCTACTCAGTAACTACATGGTAACTTAGATGTAAATATGGTGTAATAGATAATGGCACATAATGGGAAATCAAAGGGCCAAGTTACAATTCCAGCCAGATTTCTTATGTTTAGTTATGTGTGAATACACATGGGAAAGGTATTAATCCATGACTTCTCTCCCCCAGCTATGGGTTAATTAATTGAACTTATACGTAAATTATTATCTCCAAAAAAATCTAAAAATATTTTTTAGCTTTAAATAACCTGCAAAAGGTTGATAAACCATAAAAGCAAATCAATCAATTTATTGAATATGAGGAGTGTATTGTAATAATCTCCAAAACAGGGAGGTCAACCATGAACATAGATACCAACAGTGATAGACAGTTGGTTGGTTTATTTTTGTTTAGTGGTATATCAACCCCTATGGGTTATTTAATGCCAAAATCTAAATAATTTGAACACAATTTTATGGCTTCAACTAAATATTTTGAATGCAATTGTATGCCTAAAAAGATAAAATGTATTGTTGGTCATTTTGCTATAAAATGTATTGTTGGTAATTCTACTATAAAATGTACTGCTGGTCATTTTGCTTTAAAAATGTTTGTTTTGTTTAATGGCATATCAATTCCTTATGGGTCATTTAATGGTGAAATTTAATTTTCTTGGGAGCATTAGTAATTTCTTTTACAAAAATGTATTGCTGGTATTTTTACTTTAAAAATGTATTTTTATACTTTCATAGTGATTTGACCCCAGTATGGGGGTTAACTATTTGGCCATAACTGGGACCCTAACAGGTGCTACTACTCTAGGTCAACTAGAATATATATATACCGAATGTAACAGCAAAATTGTCCAAATCATGTAAAAGCAAAATTGCCCATTTGTTAGACTAAGATTTGAACCATTGCATCTTAGAAATGATTAAAGATATCTTACTGGAATTCTCCAAGGTTTTTATAACACTACTGAACTCTACTTTGAGCAATAAGAATGTATAATTACTCTCCAAGCTTAACAGAAGAATCGTGATGAAATTAATCATAAATGAAAATGAAATGTTCATCATTAATTAATCATAACTAAGGACTGGAAGCTCACGAAGGATTGAAATAAAATTTAAATATATATATATATATATATATATTCCAGGATCATTTTCCATCTTATTCAAAATGATCTTTGCCCTCTCTAACCTTCTAACTTTTTCTCCTGGAGTAACAAGGTGCCTCACAGGTTTCATGTATGATTTCATTTTCAAATCTTTTTTCACTGCTCTTTCGACTGTCATTGATGAAATTCCTCTCTCACATACCAAACATCTTATAAATTGAGTAGGATCTTTTCTAATTGATCTCTTTAGCTCTAAATTGAAATGATGATCTCTCTTCCTGTTGTGACCTCCTGATCCAGATTTCCTCTCTACTGTTTCCTCTTTTTTAAAATTATTCACCATTCTCTTGATAGTTCTTAAATGGACTTTGAAGATGGAAGTGAGAGTATGAATGTTGGTACCATTACTGAAGGCCTGAATGATCTTTTTCCTCTCGCCATTGCTCATTTGAGAAGATAGTGGGGCTGACACAAAAGGATTTTAACCTGTTCTCTTTCTAGCTGAATAAATGGGTTTTTCAGTGATTCTTACAACAAATGGTGTCAAAGTGGATAAATGTCTTATCTGAAAACCTGGAAAAAAGAAATACAATTAGTTTAGTGGTTTTTTAAATATTAAACGTTTTGTGTGATAGACAGTTATACTGTTACATGAATTGGGCAACAATTTTTCTGTTACACTCGATATATATATATATATATATATATATATATATATATATATATATATATATAAAAAGTTAATGGTCAGAGTTGAATTAAACAGTAGTATTAAAAAGTGCTCAATACATAGATAAAAAGATAAATTTTAACATATAGATATTTTAAGTATATATATATATATATATATATATATATATATATATATATAACACACCTATTAAATTATACTAGAAACAGCCATGAAAATTTAACAGTTTTGCTGTTTGAATTTTCATAATTCTTAAGTTAATAATTGAATAAGCAACTTTTGAGATTTATGACTATAAAATACAGATGAAAATCCTCTATTACCTCATTAAATATTTGAACTTATCATCTTTAAGAAAAATTTCATTGAACCAACCATTAAATATGTGAGGGTTATCAATCCTCTGTCTTCCCTATCTTTCATTTTCTCACAGAAACCAAACAGTGTCTCTGATATGTCTTTTCCTTTTCTTTCTCAATTAAACAGAATAGTCCATGATTTCTTTTAACAAAAGAACTAAGAGTGAAGCAGAATTATAATATGATTCTTTAAAATTTGCTCTATTAATTGTGCACAATATTAAAGGTAGAATGTAGATGTAAATAGTATGGACATAGAAATCAACATTGCATAGTGACTAGTAGTTTTAGGCTGTAAGCAATCACCATACAGTATTGATTTCAGTGTCCATACTGTTTCTCTCTCTCTCTCTCTCTCTCTCATATATATATGTATGAATGATAAAATAGAGTTTTAAGGTACATTATATTTATGGATTAAAGTGATCAATATCAGGGAAAGAGCATATGAAAATATAAATATAGATATAAAGACAAGTAAACAATAAAAAACAACAATAAAATAATCTATAATAAACAAAAAGTTAACAAACAACAATATAAATTGCCAAAAATATGCATCAGGACCTACAATTATTTCCACTCAATAGCCCCTAGAATAATTCAAAACATAACCATTACAGCCCACCAAAATAACCATTAGAATAATACAACAGACTACTCACAATGTATATATATAAATAGTCAAGCAAAACAATGCATAGGGCTTGATGATTGTGTTCAAGCATGAAAGAGACTGTTACCTCTGGTTGTTGACTTCAATATATATATATATATATACATACATCCCCGGGCAACTGCTACTGCAACAGTAAGAGATAGATCAAGTATCGACCATCATAAAGACTGAAAAATAAAATTGACAAAGATTATTGTTTAAGGTTGATGGACACTCATGTCTTAATTAGTTTTTTTTTGTTTTTTGTTTTTTTTATGAATTGGTCAAACCCAAACTCAAACAAAAACATTGTTTTCAATCGTTATGAGTCTATCGATTGAATAGAATTTTATTATAAACAATTGTCTTGTAAATGGAATTTTTAAAGCATTCTGAATGTAAAAATAAAGAAAAAAGTGTGCAAGACAATAAGAAACACTACCTGCCAAAAAAAGTTAAGTTTTGTTGAAATCGGTTGAAAAATGTAGGAAATTTGATCCCATATATAAAGGAACACACACACACAAACAACCAGGGTTTTATAATAAGTATAACTCGATATGAGTTGTCCCCCTTTCATTCTGGCGACAGAACCGTGTTTTATCATATTTTTAAATTGATTTTGTGAAAAAACAATTGTGTTTTTCCAATTTTTGGCACTGTCAGAACCACCACTGGTTAAGGCAGTAGAGAACTTAGAGAGGGGGAATTAACAGGAGATAACTGATAACTGACATTCATTAAAAACATTGCATGTGGAACTAGAACAGTCTACTCCAGTGAGTGAAATAAAGGGTTCAGTTCGACATTCCAACCACCTGAGGAAGGTCAGAGTGTACAACGGCCGAAACATTGTAATAAATATGGCGACAAAGATGAGGACAATAGTCCGAATAATATAAATAGTGCCTAGAACAATGTTTTCCAAGCGTTTCTTTTTTTTTTTAACTTACTGCACATTTGAACTTATAGTTAAACGTTTGCAGCATACTTAAATTATGATGATCAAAAAGAGTATACATTCGAGGATTTTTTTGTATTAACACAAACAAAACAATTTATTATAATTTGTAATAAAAAGATAATTAAAATTATATAAAAAAACATATATATTTTTGGTTTATTATAAGTTAACATTTAATGAGATATCTAAGCTTGACAATATCTTTGCAAGAATTCTCATATAATCACTTTAAAGGGGTTTTAATTTTGATATATACACTTATTGGGTTTTGAACTTCTTTTGAAAATAATTTAATTAATGACCTTTAAAATGTTCACAGCACACCTCTGATCCTCTCATGACATCCATGTGCTGTGGCACACTGATAAATTCTGGCCATGAAACTGGAGAAATTGACTTCAGTTGGGGAAAGTCCTTTACAAATCTGGTTGGTGAAGGTTTGTTTGCTAGGTAGTTGTTAGTTTATGAGTCAGACTTTGATAATAGATGCCATCTTGTTGGTGGGTGTCAGGATTGTGGTTACTTTGGAAACATTCTATACTGTAGATGCCAATCTGCTGTGTATTCTCAGCCCTCAAAATGGGGTAGAAAAATGTCTTTTCCATATGACCATTTAGTTCTACATGAGACACCAGAGGCCAGTTTCTGGCTGTCTCCTCCTGCTGCTGTCTGTTGGCTGTCTCTTTATATACAATTTTGAAAGGCTCCAGACTACTTGCAACAAAACTTGTTTTTGGCTAAGTTATATTCTGTGCTAATAGGGATATATACTTGAAAAACCTGGTGGATAAAATAAGTAAAGGTTTATTGTACAAAACCAATACAATAAAAATAAAGGTAACAGTCATGCACAAAGTCGTTGTAAGTCAATCCAGTAGCGAGGGCAACTATTGGAAAGTTGGTAGTTCTCGTGTAAGTCTGAGTCATACTCAACAGATCCCAGTTGGACTCTGTAGTCTGTTGACTTACAGATATTCTTAGGTAGTTACTACCTATACTGTAGTCACTCATGGGGGTGACAGGTTATTCCATTACATCAGGCTAATATCAAAAGTCACTGTTCTTTTGATTGGTCAAAATTTTTTAATTTATTTTCCAGCATTCCTTTCTTGTTTTTTTATTTATTTAATTTTTTTTATTCATGGAGCCTTTTTTGCTATCGTAGATTTCTAATCACAATAACTAGACTCTGGATGAGCAAATTTCAGTCATTTCTTCTTCCTCTTTTTATATGTGAGTTGGTTTCTCATTAGTTGAGAGAGAAGTGTAGAAAGAGAGAGAGAGAGAGAGAGAGAGAGAGAGAGAGAGAGAGATGGGTCTTTAAGGAAAATAAATGACTTCTTTTAACTTGAATTTTTTTAATATTTTATTTTCATATTTTATATTTACGTTTGAGCATAGCACAAAATATCATTGCTATGCTATACATTTTCACTGCAGATCAATAAACTTGGCATGTTTTCTTAAGATTTTTTTTTTTTAATCCTTCCCTCTAAATTCTGGTTTTAGTTATTAAAATACAGATTTCAAGAAGTAGGTCATGTTGAAGAATAAACAGTACTGCCACATACTATGATCAGTATCTATTTACTCACCAATAACAAGTTACTTCTTTTACAACTAGTACAGATGGTGGTGTAATAGATATCAGCTCAGAATGAGAAATCAGCAAACAGAGTCCAGATACCAGTTGGTTTTGTTACATTCACTTACATACAAATACCCTTGGGAAAGGTGTAAGTCCATCTCCTCCCCCCAGCTATAGGTTAAATAGTAGGATTTGTATCTGGAAAAATCATTGTTATCTCCTAACTCTTTGTTAATGTGCTATTCACTGACACACCCCAAAAAATTATTACAATCCCTAAAAATATGTTTCAGTTTTAAATAACCCACAAATTGTCGATAAGCTATAAGGAAAATAAATAATTCAACAACAATCACAACTAGTACATAGTAAAATATAAGAATTAAAATAATAACATTAAAAGAAAATATATCAGAAGAGAAAGATTTTCCACAAAGAATATTGTGTTTTGTAAAACAAGGTTTATTTAGCTCTTCCTTCTTCTTTTATGTGTTGTGTCACTTCAGGACATAGCCGATCATGGCTCTCCACCACCTCCTGTCCTTTATAGCTCTAGGTTTTGTCTTTTTGTTATTTCTTCCAGAGCCTGTTCTGCCATTCACTTGCTTAAGCCCATTAGGTATGTTATGCAATGCTTTCCCTTGTCTCCCTCTCTCTCTATCTGCCCTATGAGTATCAGATTTTCCAAGCCCTCTTTTCTCATGATGTATTAGTATTAATGCATTTTAATCGGATTTGTATCATCATTGATTTTTTTCTTTTTTGACTGCCGATCAGGGAAGATTAACACATTTTGTAAGAGATGTCAGTCATTTTGTTCCTATTTAAAAATAAAATTGTATTTGTTCCCCACTTTTCCATAAAAGAAGTAATAGGTAGACTGTATCATTCAATTCCTCTTTCTTCCATTACCGCAACCCTACAGCGTGAACATGATCTCTCCCAGAATTCCAATTTTGGTCAACCAGTCACTGACATTTATAAAAGAAAGGAAAAATTTCATATCAACCATGGTTGAATCCTGTCTTTTCTGAATGTAATCTATGTGTTGATTTCTAATTTTAATATTTTCTTTATCATTATTTATCTTTTTTTTTCCAGACCTGTTAGCTTAATGTTAGTTATAATCACAGTGTTTTAATAGTGTTTTAATAATGTTTAATATTTTAATAGTGTTTTAATAGTGTTTTAATATTGTTTAATATTCTAATAGTGTTTTAATAGTGTTTTAATAGTGTTTTAATATTGTTTAATATTTTAATAGTGTTTAATGTTTTAATAGCGTTTAATATTGTTCAATGTTTTAATAATGTTTAATATTGTTTAATATTTTAATACTGTTTTAATAATGGATAATCGGACTTTTACTAAGTTAAAAGTTAATCCTTTTATTCTCTTCTCCCACCTTACCAATCTTTTGCCTTCTTACTTACTTTGTGTGTGTGTTTGTGTGTGTGTGTGTGGGGGGTCTTCTTCTCCCCACCCTGCTGTGTGTGCATGTATTCATATCTGCTTGTGACACACACACATATATTGGGTAAGTATTCTACTGTCAGAATGTCAGCGACTAAACTGGCTACTCCACTCCATGTTCTTGCGAGTGAGGCAGCTTATTAGCAAGCCAGTAGAACAAAAAATAAGATCTAACAAAGGGCAGAAGAACTCAACAAGATGTAGGCAATCATGGCTTTCCACAGATATTTTTTTTTCTTGTCTGTGAATTGCCATGCCTTCTTGGGGAAAAACAGTGCAATGGTATCCTGTTGTCTTTTCTATAGTTTGGTATTCAAAATTATCCTTCTCTTAGATTGGTTGCCTAGTCTATTATTTAACCCATAGCTTTGGGGAGAAGAGATGGATTCAGGTTTATATCATTCATTACATTAAAACCAAATGCATTTTTTTAATTGTTTCATCCCTAGTGAGGTGATAATGCCAAGGGTTACTGAAAAAGAGTGAGAAGACTTTGGTTAGGATAAAGGACAATAAAAGAATAGGATTCAAGAAGAGAGAGAAAAAAATTGGAAGCTTGTTCTTAGAAGGACAGAAGTTGAGGACTGTCATTACATTTCAATTTATGAAGATTGTAGGTAGAAGTGAAAGAACAGAAACTATTAGAAAGTAACTTCTGGATACATCTAGTTATTTCAACAGTAAAATGATGAGACTTAGTTACCACTCTAATAGTATGCTTAAATTTATGCAATCAAGACACCAAGCAGGAAAGCTCATCAGAACAATTACCATGAAAATAATTATAGAAACCATGTTATGATGGTGGGAAATTGACTGAAGTCAAAATTCCAAATAAGGACCAATAATATTGCAAATTCTTCTTTGGATTTTATCAAGAATCTCTTAATACATAGCAGAAGCACCAGATCAGATGTGGCAGCAATATTCAATGCATGTACGAATGGTAGGCTTATTTTTCTCACCAGAATCTATTTTACATATGTAAAATAGATTCTGGTGAGAAAAATTGTTTAGCAATAACAGTAAACCAACTTTCTTAGCAGTAGACCAAGCAATTCATTCAATATAATCTTTCCACTTCATGTCAGCAGAATTTCGACTCAAGAAGGTACAATGTGTTACTCTCTGAGAGGTCAGCATTAGCCATGCTGATGGAAGACAAAAACAGTGTTCTAAGATGATTAAAATGAAATAGTTTCATTTTGAAAGAATTAAAATTAACAAGCCATTTCTTGCTCAAATTAACAACAGATTTTATATCATTTTTGAGAATATATATGTATATTGATGACCAACAAGCAATATTTCTTTCCTGTTCATTTTTCCCATTATCACAAGGTATAACTGATGATTAGTAAGATATAAAGCCATAAAGTTAAAAGTTACTTTTCTTGTATACTTAACATGTTGGCTCCCACATGACCCACTGGAGTGTCATGGTGGTATATCTGCAAAGCCCACGCATTCTTCTGGTGGGTCGTTTCCCAATTTCTTTTCTATGAGAATTATTGGGAGTGTTATGTAATGATTTATTACTTATGAGATCAGTGGTACATCAGAACTACATTTTTTTCCCAAAAAATTTAAATGTTTAATTTTTATTTTTTATTTTGTTTTCCTTTTAGAATTTTTACTGTTGTTTTGGGTCATTTTTTTTTTTATTTCTACATATACAGAGCCAAACCATGTATTCAGGTAAACTAAAAGACTGAGTCAACAGAAAATTTAATTGGCAAAACATTATGAAATTTTAAAAAAATCTACTTTATTTACTTAGCAAACCAAAATAATTCCTACAACCAGTAAAATAAACACACAAATTCTAATCTAATAGAAATCATATTCCTAATAAATAAAAAGAAACATTATAGTCCTAATTTCTGATTTCTTGAAAAGTATAAAAACTATCCCACTTCTTGGCTATTGTGGCATGTGAGGACATCCTTACTTTTCTCAATTCAGCAGCAACAGTAGAAATAATCATCAGGGTACAACCAGAAGACCCAGAGGTCATAAAAGCCATGACCAGTCCCTATTCAGTACTAATTTCCATCTTCTTGTTCAACAGCCTCTATCTCACAGCCAGCTCTCTTTCCCACTTTTTCATTTTTCAGCAGTCTTTAACTTCAAGCATAGTTTAAAGGGCTACACACAATCCTTGCTGCAGAAAACAGCGCCTGTTTTGGCCGCTTGATGTTAGATTTCTTGTTCTTCCTATGGGAAGAAGTACAGAAATCTCCCTTCAAGACACCTACCAAAAGAAAACTACACACAAGCCTTGCTGCAAAAGACGAGGCATGTTCTAGTAGTTTCACAGAGAAATCTCTCAACAAAAAAAACTACTATACTCAACAACTTTTTAACTGGGGAAAACCCATTCTCCCACCCCCACAAAATACTACCATTTTTCACTCTCTTTTCAGCTAAAAATAAAAACTATTGAACAGTTATTTTCAAGCTTTGAGTTTTTTTGTTAATTCCACTCACACCATTGAGCACAAACGCACTTGCAAATGGGAAAATGCCAACAAAAGATATAAAAACACTTATTGCTACACCACTAGAAAAAGTTGAATTGATTCTTATCTTATATGTCACTTATTGTAACACTCAAAACAAAGGGAAGGTTTACATTCACATTCAGCACAAAATGGATTTAAGATTTTTTTTAATTTTTATCAGCTTCCTTTGCACTCATTGTTTTACTCATTTTGCTATAACAGGATTTAAGATATTGTGTTGGGATCCTGAGACAAGGGAAATGAGGCTTGGGAGCAAAAAAAAAAAAAAAAACTTTCAATTTAAAGAAAGTTACAAAGCCTAAATGAACATTACACAAATATTTGAAAATTAAGGATAATTGTTTTTATGAAAATTTTAGATTTGTGAATGGATAAATCACTCTTTCAAAGTTTAAATAATAATCTCCCCCACCCAACAAACACTCTGCTGTTTTTAATCCAGACAAAATTATGAACAAACATTTGAATTTCACTCAATTGCCAGATTAATTCACTCAACAGTTGCAGCTGGCATGTTGTGGGGTGTGCAATTACTTAATTGTTTACACTGATGTAGTTGGTGCAGATCCATTGATGTAAAAAGTTTTTAAAAAGTTTGTAACAGTTAATGATACTGTCGTGAAACAAGAGATGCAAACTTAAAAGGATAAAGATTGTATTTTTCAGTGCGTCCACATTGCTACTAAATATTATTGAATTATTTTTTTTTTACAGTAAAACCTTGATTGGAACTTATTGATTGAGAGATAAAGAGGAGTGTGTGTTCCTTAAACATGATGAATCTCTCATTTCATAAAGAACATACAAGTTCTGTATGCCACCATATTTACTTATGTTGTAGTGAAACACACCTATTCTATAGTTAATAGACTCTCCCACCTATAATAAGTAGGAGTAGTAAGAGTAACGAGTGAGTCGCTCAGTGAGTTGGTCAGTCAGTCAAGTAAATTGTAGGAATCCTTCTACTTGTGATGCCGGATGACCGTTAGTCGGATACTAAAGTATCAGCCACCACAACTAGATTTCTCTGCATCATGCCTATTATATAAAGTTCCTAACGTTTTGTACGTTGAACCTATTTTAGGACCGACTTAATACAAATACAAGCCTCCACTGTGAAATCACTCCATAACAACTTAACATTGTTTTTTTTAATCCAAGACAGTCAATACACAATTGACCAATGTTCTGTAAAAGTGTATAAAATAACAAATAAAACAATCATACATGCATTTCCTTGCTTATATTGAAAGGAATTTTGGAAGTGGTGCTGTAGATGTAATCTGAACTGTAATTTATTCATAACTGAGGTTTAGAAAAAGCAGGAATGTGCATAAAATGTTTGCTCGTGATCGTTGGCAAAAATTTGATTATTCCACAAGTCAAATACAAGATATGAAAAAAAACAAAAAAGAAACAAAAAACAGTTTATATCATAATTAAAACAAGTTTTTAAAAAAGACACTTGAAATCTAAAATGTTGTTACTAAATAAATTTGACAAGGATAATGATAAGCATAGAATAAAAAAAAATGTTTCGGTTGGGATGTGTATCTTTCTGAAGGGATTAAACTGTAACCATTCACTCTCATACTAGAATCGTCCTTCTGAAAATTATTTCTTCAGTGCACTCACCTAAAGTTCACTGGAAGCAGTCATGGTTTTGGGTAAGTCTACCGGGACCAGAAACCACACTTGGTACAATCTCTTCAGGCAGAAGAAAAACTGATTAAGTAGACATTGTTGGGGTTTATATTGAACCAAATATTAGGTTGGTGCAAAAATAATTTCGTTTTCTCACATAGTAACATATGTTAGAAAACGAAATTATTTTTGCACCAACCTAATAGTTAAGTCCATTTTCATTAGAAGGAGGTTTTACAAACCTCCTGCTACTTGTTTGAATCTACTAAGTTGGAGGCAGGGAATAGTTAAGTAGAACACAAGGTTGTAGGAATCCTTCTACTTGTGATTCTGTTAAATGTCAAAATTCAGAGTGTTGGGATTCAATACAATAACATAAAATATTATTGTGGGACTGCTCATAATCTGGCCATTTAGAATAATCCTGCAATTTTTACTGAAAGAATAAAATCCAGTAGAAAAAGACAATGTAGTATCAACAAATAAACAATAAATTAACACAATGACAAGAATACAAGAAGTTGGTTATAGATTTGAAAGTAATGTCTTTTTGTTTTGTTTAATAAAGTTCTGGAATAGAATATAAATTTTATTTGTGTATGTATGTGACAAAACAGTGAAATGTTGTTTTGGTGTGAAAGAGTCAGTATGTGTGTGTGTTTAGTAGTAACGAGGGATACAAGAGATAGAATTTAGTTCTTACTGTGAACTGTGTTGCCATAGATTGGAGTGTTCTCTTTGTAGTTTGTCAGTACACTAGCTTTTTGCATTTGGACATGAATGGGGTCTTGAAGATAAGCAGCTATAGTGACAAGGACCTTGGTGACATCTGTGTGTCTCCTGTTTAGAGCCAGACTTCATGAGTTTTATACATTTTTTCATAAGAACATCAGCTCCAGAATTATTTATTTCTTCCTAATTGGCCCTAAAATGCCACGTGGTATGTCTTCTACTAAGAATGCACTATCTTTTGGCAGTATCTACCTAAATCATGATGAGATATTTTATTAAATATTTTAGTGGATACAACAAGGTTCAAACCACTGCTAAGGTAGTTGATATTCATAACAACATATTCTCTCATGTCTTTAAAGAAAGTTAAACCAACTGTAACCAAAATTTGCCATCAATCAGCTGAGAATCTATCAGCATGTATAAAATAAAAATTAGTCATAGATTTTAATGTTCCACAATAAGCTTTCTGGTCACAAGAATTTCTAGAAGACTGTCAGAGTTTCTTTCTCACTTTGTCAATACATCAGCAAGTTGAAATGTGTTTTGAACCCATTCTATGGACTGAATTTCTCTCTGAATGATCAGTATCCAGATCTCGTCAATATTAATTTGAAGACATGGACTTGTTTTGTAGAGTGAATATTTAGTTGTAGAGATTTGTTGTCTGTGTATATAGTAGTAATAGATATCTTATTTATTTGTTTAGAATATATCTCTGTAAGAAGACTGCCAAGATAAATGGCTTCATTCACTACATCATGCATTGAGAGTGCTTTGGTTGCCAAAGTGCTAGACTTTTCTTTTTTTTTAAATTAGTATCACCCAAAGCAACACAGTACAGCCACTAACATGCAAGGGGTTACAGGGTGTGGAGGAATTAGGAACAGAAACATTAGTAATGAGTAGAAAGAGAAAAGGGCAATCAGGAAAGCAGTAGATAGTGATTGACACTGCTTTTAAATTTTTGCAGATTAAAGTTGACTGGAAAGCATGAAACTGAAAGGGAGTTGGGCAAGCTTTTTTATTTCTAGTTAAAATATTATTCAAATTTCTATGAAACTAATACTGTTGACATGTACCAAGGAATTTAATACAAACTCAATGAATAATTTTTTCTAGCATTTATTTGAATTTATCATGTGATTATAGAATTGTGATCAGGTAACAACAAAAAAATAAGATAAGATGAAAGGAAGACAGTTTAAAAACTAATAAATTATAATACTTTATCTAAGAAATTTGATTAATATTTTCAATACTATTAAAATGCATCTTGCATTCTATATATAAATAACCAAGATTCACTTTGACATTTTAAATATCTACTATGTTTCTATTTATTTGACTTTGTCATGTGACTATAGAATTGTGATCTGGTAACAGCAAAAAAAAAATCAAAATATAAGATGAAAGGAAGACAGTTTAAAAACTAATAAATTATAATACTTTATCTAAGAAATTTGATTAATATTTTCAATACTATTAAAATGCATCTTGCATTCTATATATAAATAACCAAGATTCACTTTGACATTTTAAATATCTTTACTATGTTTCTATTTATTTGACTTTGTCATGTGACTATAGAATTGTGATCTGGTAACAGCAAAAAAAATCAAAATATAAGATGAAAGGAAGACTGTTTAAAAACTAATAAATTATAATACTTTATCTAAGAAATTTGATTAATATTTTCAATACTATTAAAATGCATCTTGCATTCTATATATAAATAACCAAGATTCACTTTGACATTTTGAATATCTTTACTATACTTCTATTTATTTGACTTTGTCATGTGACTATTTTCTTAACAAAAAAATCAAAATATAAGATTTAAGAAGACTGTTTAAAAACTAATAAATTATAATACTTTATCTAAGAAATTTGATTAATATTTTCAATACTATTAAAATGCATCTTGCATTCTATATATAAATAACCAAGATTCACTTTGACATTTTGAATATCTTTACTATATTCTTATTTCATAATTTTTTCTTAAGTGTTTAGAAGACGTATCAACTGATTTCTTCTTTCTGCTTTTACTCTCTGTCTTTTGTATAATTAGCAGTATTTGAACAGCTACACAAGTCAATGTTTCTTGGTTGCTAGCTGCCTACTTTATATATATATATATATATATATATATATATATATATAGTATCTTTGATTACATCATTATTATGTATAAAATTACACTTGAAAGTTCAGGTATGCATGGTTGGTGTTCACAGGTGTGACAACAAATCACATTTACTTGTGTTGGCAAGTCTTTACCACCTGCTGTGATGTTAGTAAGGAAAGAAGTCTTCTTAAGAAAATTAGGATTTAAATCAGTATTTTTTATTGAGTTTTTATTATTATTTTTTTAATGCTTGATTTTTATTTGTTTAAAAACAAAGATAAAAGTAGAAATAAAAAACAAAACAAAAAGAAACTTAGTGTTGTTTCATTGGTTGGATAGAAGGATAAGAATTACTATTTTTTTTTTATTTTTTATTTCTTTGTAAGTCACTATTGTCCCCAAGTACTCATAGTGCCATTCTCCTTGAGGTTTTAAAAGAGGTAACAACTTTATACTTTTATTAGTACCTACTAGTTCTGGTAGATAATATGTAATAATAGGTAGAGTAATAGTGGCTCAGAACAAGAAATAGACAAGCCTAGTTTGAATTCTTATTGAGCTTCTTATAGTCACTTTTGCATAAATACCCTTGGGAAAGGTATGAATCCATCTTCTTTTCCCTAGTCATGGCATCTATGCAGCCAGCACAACCTGAGATGATGATGATAATAATTGTTGTTGTTATTGTTGGTATTATTATTATTGTTGTTGTTGCAGTGGTGGTGGTGGTGGTGTGGGAGAGTAATTTTAAGTGCCTAATTACCAAATCCCCTCTGGAGTCTATGGGCAAAAAGGGTACTGTATGAGAGTTATCTATGTACATTTGAGATGTTTCATTTAGATGGAGAGGGTTTTGCAGATGATATTTGCAGTTCCACACAAAGTAGCCCTAAGATACTGATGTGTCCAGGAATTTTACTCACTAGATTTTCGGTAACCTTCTTTATCATACCGAATGTTCCTATCATAGCAAGGATAATTCTCGTTTTCAGTTTCCACATTTTTGTTACTTTGATTTGCAGATCCTTACAATTTGACAGCTTTTGAAATTCTTTTTAGAAACATTGGAATTCTCTGGGCAAGTAACATCATCTACTTGACAGGTTCCTTTTTTGAAATCTTTTATGACTGTGCCTGGTCGATTTGCATGAATTTTCCTGTCTCTGAGAATTGGGAAATTCCACAGTATAGTCACGCCATCACCATTTACAGGGCTTTAAGGAGCCCTTCTGAAAGGAGCATACTCCTTTTTTTCTGGAGCCAAGGAGCGAATAGTTTCTTCTTTTTTTTTTTTTTCACAAGGAGCAGGTGTGGGAACCACTCAATTTGCTGCTCCTAAAATAAAAAAAAAATGAAGTTGTAAAATTTGAAGGATTACTATCTTTTTTTTTAAGTGGTTAATACTGAAATACTTTAAGATGGTGTTAACATTTTTTCTTTTGATCTGATTCAAAGCTAAAGATTTATTTTTTTTTTGGCAAATTTTTACAGTTTAAAAAAATTTAAGCTTTGTCAGGTGGGTTTCTATTTACCACAATGTCTGTGTGTGTGCATGTCTGTATCAGTTAATTATATATACAAGTTTCATTTCATTTACAAATAATAAAAGTCTGAGTTTTTTTGTTTTCATGAATATCTGAAACAACAGAAACAACAGAATCTTAATTCGGATTTCTTTTTATTTTTAAAAATATTTTTTAGTCTTTCGCATTATTTTGATGCCTTCAACAAGTTTAATCATTTGGGCTATTATTGAATTTAGAACAAGATAAAGATCAAGTTTTTTTTATTTTTTGGTGTAGTAATTGCAGTATGATGTAAAAAAAGTCAATTTATTTAAATTTATTTACTTTTAAAATATTTACTTTTGGAAGCAGACATTTTAGTTTGTATTTGGGTTCAATATTAAAACATGGTTTAATAATGCAAGTTAACACGTGTTTCTAATTAAAATCCTTTTTTTTTGTTTAATTATTTTTTTGTGGAGCTAAATAACTATGAGATGATTAACTCTAATGTGATGTTAAAATTAATATAACACTTTTTCTGCAAGTTTAAAACCTTTCCAAAATGATCAGATAGTAATAACATCTTTATTTTCAAGCAATAAAAATGATCATCTGTGATGTCCTGGAGAAAGCTCTTTTGAACCCTACCCTCCAAGAAACTACAAAAGCTGGATAATCAAGTCCTTTAAAATGTCAGGAGTGTCACCCACTCAACTGAACACATTCTCTCCTCAACCAAGTGCAGGGCATAACACCACAACTACACAACACAGAATTTCTTCCAACAAAAAATGTAAGTCCAGTAAATTGTCCATTTACTTTGACCAAAATGTTTGCATTTTAAGTCTGTTTTTACTTTGAGACTTTTGTTCAGGGTTTTATGATTATTAAAAACAATTTATGTAAGCTGATTTAAAAACTGATGTTAAAATAATTATACAATTATTATAAAAAATAAAAAATTCCATACTCCAGTTTGTCATTTATCAAATACTTTGTCATTAGTATGACTGAACAGACTTATCTTTTTAATATAGAAATTATTTATAGAAGATTGATTTCAAATATTTAATTTCAAGCAGGAAGCATTAGATTTGAATGTGAATTTTTTAGGCTATTTTGTACTGAAAATATATTAATTGTAAAAATCCCTTAAGTTTCAGATAGATGAGTTTTCAGAAGTTATTTAATAATTATTGGAATTATTTTTAAGTACTTGTTCTGTAATATTTATTATATAATTTTATAAATTTGCAAAACCTTTTCCAGATTCACAATATATATTTTCTATGAGTGCTGTGTTAAAAACGTTTTCCTTTTATTTTCAAATTCATAACTTTTTTTTTTTTAGAGCTGATATTTTACAAAATAACTGCTTTTATGAAATTAATTATCTAAAATTTCAATTTATGGAGAATTTTAAAATTTCTTATCAGCAAAAATTCCTATAAATTTTTGGATATTATTCAGTAATTAATTGGCACTTCTGAACAAAACTAATATCCTCAT
The DNA here is from genome assembly GCA_903632075.3 of Acanthosepion pharaonis. NCBI lineage: Eukaryota > Metazoa > Mollusca > Cephalopoda > Sepiida > Sepiidae > Acanthosepion > Acanthosepion pharaonis. Next base: position 308,462 of record CAHIKZ030003842.1, on the reverse strand, counting down.
TAAGGAATTTTTTCATGACTAATACTTAACTTCCTTAGACCTTTCTAGAATCAGCAAATTTGTCAGAATCAAAAATTATTGATATTTTATCATTTTAATTGGAGCTCCAAAATAGTCTTAAAATGATTTCTAATGTTTTTAAGTGGTACCTTTCTATTTACATTATTTGGACTATTGCCCTCATCTTTGTCACCATATTTATTACAACGTTTCGGCCATTGTACGCACCGGCCTTCTTCAGGTGGTTGGAATGTCGGATTGAACCCTTTATTTTGCTCACTGGGATAGACTGTTCTAGTTCCACATCAGCAAAAATTGCAATATGAGCAGTGGTAAAAAATGATTGCTGAAGACATTAGGTTTATAATACCCAGAAATTCATACACAGATGTCCTCAAGGATATATGGCACAGTGGATAAAGGTGTTAGTTAGATCCAGTGACAAGACCCAAAGAGTGTGAGTTCAATACAATAATATCTGTCTCATCACATAACTTCCAGCCCATCAAACATCTCAAAAGTGTCGATTTCAACCTTAAAGAAAGGCATATGTCAACCCTGCCAACATTACACTTGGCTTCACTAATCCACTTTAGACCTATCTCCTGAAACCGATTGTGACCTTGGCTTGGCTTCACTAATCCACTTTAGTGACCAACCCGATCTCGTTTATACGGGTTATACAGGCATGTTTTGGCCGAGCCTACGGGCTCGGGAAACCCACGATAAACTCGGCCTTGTGCCACATGCAACCCTCGGGGGGGGGGGCTAGATACTAATCCACTTTAGACCTATCTCCTGAAATCGACTGTGGCCAACAAACTGGTCAACTCCTGGCCTTACCAACAACACTCTTACAGCCAATCACTTGCTTTACCAACGGCAACAAAAGAACCACATATCAACAAGTTTTACCATCTTTTGACACAACTATGCATGAGAAATTTCTCAGTTAACCTGTCAAAAAAGACAATATGTACAAAGGTAAAATACAGTAGAAAAACTGTATTATTTGCTGACACGTTTCATCCAATGTGAACTTTTTCAAGGTAAGAATGAAATGAATTTATTACAAAACAAAGTAACTATTAATAACAAAATAAACAAAAATGTTGGCTAATAATACAGTTTTCCTATTGTCTTTTACAATTATGCATAGATTCTGAAATTTAATCAGTAAATACTCTTGAAATTTTAATTCTTGTTTGTTCCTTCCCTTTGCAACATATACTTGTTATAATGATGGGATCTTCTAATCAGTTTTTGAACCAGCAAATCAAACAAAAGCATTAATCCCCTTGTTAGAACTGTTAAAACTGCTTATGACGAATTAACAGGTTAGTAACTTCAGCTCCCAATATTTGAATAGTATATTAGCACAGATTTAGTTATCACTAAACTAGTGATTAAAGTACTTTCTAGATATTTTTGTCTTAGTGAATTATTTTCTCTTTTAATCTTCTGATCACAACAGACACCTAGTTGTGGCCACATGTAGTAAATGTAAACATGGTCTTGAAAGAGCTAAGTCTTTGTTTACTGAGAGAATGAACTCCATATTGCATCTAACAACTTTGGCTCTTGTGATTACTGGTGGCCTGTAATAATGTATAAAATAAGAGCAAGTTTTCTATTCCTCCACTCTTCAATCAATTTGAAGTGTTCTGCCCCTGAGAATACACAGTCAAGTAATGCCTTAAGGCAATTAAAACTCTGAAGAAGACAAAGTCATGTACATCGGCAGGTTTATTAAGAACTAAAAAGATAAAACTATAATAGAAATGAATACATATCAATAAGACTCAGTCAGTTATGTGCCATGCATGGTACACACTTTGGTGATCATGTATCTTTCCAAACATGACTGACAAGGCAGATTTTTTTCTTGCAGTAGCTTGGCATTTCTTTCTGCAGTTGCCATCCAAGGCTATAGAACCTGGTCTGTCCTACTACTAACCCATAGCTGGGGGGAGAAGAAGAGAATTCATACCTTTCCCAAGAGTATTAGCATATAAGTGAATGTAATGGATTCAACTGGAATTTGAACTCGGCTCTCCAATTCCTGAATCCGAGCTGCTATCCATTACTCCACCATACCTCCCCAAATAATTATAAAACTTGATTCTTTTTGAATTCAGGGTTGTCCTTCTCCTAGACCAGTGGTCATCCAAGGCTATAGAACCCAGGGAGAAGAAGAGGATTTATACCTTTTCCCAAGGGTATTAGCATGTAAGTGAATGTAATGGATTCAACTGGAATTTGAACTCGGCTCTCCGATTCCTCAATCCGAGCCGCTATCCATTGCTCCACTGTGCCTCCTTGACTAGTTAGTCTGAAAATACAGACAAACAAGTGTAACAAGAAATATGACAAAAGTAGTCAGAGGCTTGAACATAAAACTGAGACCATTTGTCTAGTAAATAGGTAAAAGAAAATAGTAAATACTTCATTTACACGAATATGTAAAAAGTTTACTATGAGAATACATTCCAATGTTGCGGTGAGTTTATGGAAAAGGGAGTTAGAAAGAAGTTACATTTTTCAGCAGTGTATGTGGGCAGTGGACATGTGTTGAAAGAGTTTTATACAAAGAAATACAAATGTAAAAAATAAACATATGAAATAAGGTTACATTAAACAATTGTAATAACATGGAAATAAAACAAACAAGTGTAGAGAGAAAGTTATCAAAAGCTACAAACCGATGATAGTTAACTTTTAGGGTGAAATCAGGAGAATAAAACTACCAACTATGTGCTTAGTGTAATGCCTTTTTTGGTTCTTTGTGCTAAGAGCTAACTGGACATGGTCAAAATGGTGACCAATCTAAAAAGTATCTCACCTAAAAAAAGGTACAAACAAAGGGGAAATAAACAATATGGTTTCTGTATTATGGTAGTAGAACATGACGTATTAACATCTTCTGCTGATAAAGCAAAATATTTTGCCCACAAATTCTCTTTAAACTCTACTCTTGACTCATCTGGAATATCCTTGCCTAACTTTCCTGATAGAACTGAGTTTCTGTTAACTGATATGAACACAGTTTCTGCTATAATCCCTAATCTGGATCCCCACAAAGCATGTAGGCCTAATGGTATCCCTGTAATAATCCTTAAGAAATGTGCTCCCAACCTGGCTTCTGTTCTCTCTAAACTGTATAATAAATGCCTTGCTGCCTCTTACTTTCCTGCTTGTTGAAAATCCTCATCTATTGTTCCAGTCTTTAAGAAATCAGGTGAACCGTCTGACCCTTCCAACTCTCAGCCTATTAGCCTTTGATCACTTTTTTGCTAAAGGTCCTAATCAATACTGAATTCATTAAGCATCTCATATTGCAAGGGCTTCTTTCAGATAAGCAATATGGCTTTGCTTCTCCATTTCAATTGCTGATTTATCAACAATTATAGCAGAAAGAGTCTATCAAGTATTAGATAAGAATGGTGAAGCTCAGGCTGTTGCTTTGGACATCTCAAAATGTTTGACAAGGTCTGGCATATCGGTCTTCTTCACAAGTTCAAAAGTTATGGTGTCTCCAGACAAATCTTTGAACTGATTCAGTATTTCCTATCTAATTATGAAATAAAAATTGTTCTGAATGGCCACTTTAGATCCTTTCATACTAATGCCGATGTCCCCCAGGGCTCAAGTTTTTAATTTTCATCAATGATTTTCCTGATGGCATCAATGCTTAATTGGTATCTATGCTGATGACAACCATTTACTCTTGTCTCAATAGTAAATCTGCTCAGTTCGATAAGGCCAAATTGGCAACTGATATTAAAAACAACCTACAGTATGTTGTTAACTGGGGAAAGAATGGCTTGTTAATTTTAACACCTTTAAAAAGAAAAACTACTCTCTATTAAGCATTTGAGAGACTCCTTTCTACCTTCCATCAGCATGGCTGATGCTAACCTCTAGGAAAGTGATATATACTATATATCTATAGCTATACTTTCTTGGATTTACATTTTGTGCTGACATGAAGTGGAAAGACTATGTTGAACCCATTGTTATGTCAGCTCCTTAGAAGGTTGGTTCACTGTCCTGGGTATGACGATAAACTAGATCCGTGTCCTGGGTAAGATAATAAACTACATCCAACAGCAAGGCCTCTGATCAGGAGGTTTTGAGGATTGTGGAACCACCTCTTAATTGCTGGCGTTCGCAGGTTCACCCTCACCCAGGGTGGTAGCACCTGTTAGGGTCCCAGCTATGAGCAAATAGTTGACACCCAAACTTGTTTAAAAATAGGTTTTAATACCAGAAATACTTTGTAATAAAAAAAAAATATTAACAGCAATAATTTTTGAAGGAAAAATTATCATCAGCAATACTTTAAAAGAAAAAGTACCATCAATACAAACAGCTATACATTCTTTGAAAAAAAATATTACCAGCTATAGATTTCTTCAAGGAAAAATATTCCCAGAAATAGATTTTTGAAGAAAAACATATTACCAGCAATAAAAATTTTGTTGGCATTAAATAACCCATTGAGGTTGATATGCCATAAAACAAACCAAACCCCCACCCCCCAAAAAAAGGGGGTTCATTGTGTCATGCTAAACAATTTTTCTCTCTACAGTCTACCCTCAGTCAGTTATGTGCCATGCGTGATACATGCTTAGGCAATCATGTATCTTTTGATACATGACTGACGAGGCAGATTTTTTCCCTGCAGTAGGTTGCCATTTCTCTCTGTGGTTGACCAGTTGCCATCCAAGGCTATAGAACTTGGTCTGTCTTGAAATTTACCCATAGCTGGGGGAAGACGAAGAGGATTTATACCATTCCCATGTGTATCAGCATGTAAATGAATGTAATGGATTCGACTGGATTCAAAATTGGTTCTACCAATTCCTCAATCTGAGTTGCTATCCTTTACTCCACCATGCCTCCTACAGTATACCTGTTGTGGACCCAGAATAGGTCCGAAAGAAAACTCGAACTCAGCAATTTAGGGAAAACATATTATTAACAAAAAGAATAAATACAAAAGTGTTGCACGTCCGACTGACGGCAAAGTACAGTAGTCAATTCATCAACTGTAAACAGCTCTCTTGAGAGGCATAATCTCCCCATATATATAGTAATAGGACAAGTTTATTTAGTCAATAAAGGTAGGTCCCATAACAATACCCTACATATCTATAAGCCTACAATTCAACCTTGCTTAGAATTTTGCTGCCACATATGATCTGCCCAATGCTCTTAAGCCAATTTGGAATTTTTTTATAAAATACAAAGATGAATCAGCAATATTATTATTCCTGACATCTTGGCTTCAGTCATATTTCCACTGCTATAAAGTTGTTTCCCTGTGGCTTCCTATAATTACATTCATGGTAATTGTTTGGACGAGCTCTTTGCTATCATTTGCAGACTTTATGAATTTAAGCTCAGTACTAGATTGGCAACAAGGTCTCATTAATTTACAGTTGAATTGCCTAGATGTAACCATAAGTTCTATGCTAATAGTTTCTTTTCTCGCACTTCTCACTTGTGGAACTCTCTTCTAGCTCCATGGTTTCGAGTTAACTTTAATCTTCAAAAATTTAAATGTAATGTCAATTGTTATCTACTGTTTTCCTGATTACTCTTCTATTGCTCTCACTCCTTAGTAATGTTTTCTAAATCTTTCACCCCAGTAACCCCTTGTGTCTTAGTGGCTTTACTGCCTTGCTTGGGGTGAATCTGATTATATATATATATATATATATATATATATATATATATATATATATATACATTATTTATTTATAAATATGATTTATTTAGAAATATGATTCCAACTCGCGACATAAGAGGTCTCATGTTTCAAAACAAGAGCCGAAAACTTCAATATAACCATTTGAATTAAATTGAGTTAAAGTGAGCTCTGTTCCATCTTCAAGCTAAATTTTTTTTTGGATAACGTATTTCTGAAATTTACGTGTTTTAATAATTGAAATCAAAATTTCCATGGTTACAGCTAGGGTGAATTGTTTAAATTGGGTAGGGGTGTGTTGGGTGTTAATAATAAGTATCAATATAGAGTTACTTTCATGGATGTCAAGTCAGGGAAAGGTGGGGGTGTCTAAATTTGAAATGGAAGATGTATAAACCTAGTCTGGCATGCGTGTCTATGGAGATTTTTTTTTTTTTTTTAATTTTTTTATAAAAGGGATTTGTGCATATAAATAACTGCTGTAACATTTGTTTTTTGACGACTTCATAAAGAGTTATCTTTTTTGTAGGTTATTTAAACTATTTATTTGGGCTATGGATTATGAAAGTTATTGTATGCTTGTTCTTAGCTAATTATTCAGACCATGAATCTGATGATTGGGCTATGGATTAATCAGTTATTATATTGTATGCTTGTTTTTAGCTAATAATTCAAACCATAAATCTGATGATGTCGACAGAAAACCGTTAACTCATGTCTATTGTTTAATAGATTATTATTATTTAGAAGCTTAATAATGTGCAATTTCTCATGGAGGCACAAGGGGCATGGGTCATCCCAAGTTTTACATGTTCTAGCCCTGTTTATAATTTTCCATTTTACTTTAGGTGTCCTATTTGTTTCCTTCAGTTGCCAAAAATATTTAGATAGGGAAGTCTGATTTCTTTTATTTATATTATTTAAAGAGCACTTATGCTGCCTCCATCTATCTTTAAAATTATTCTACATGCATGTGTGTGTGTGTGGGGGGGAGCATCTACCCAAATATGGGTATCCACTAAAAATAATGTTTAAGTAATAATATATATAATGTCTTACAAATATATATATATATATATATGCCTTCAATAATACCCTATGTCATTATGTCTTTCAGTGCCACTTTCTTTAGCATGTGTCTCCTACCGATCAGTGCATCTTACCATCACATTTGTATCCTATATTATTTTGACCAAGCAAAAATGGAAGGAAGGATGCCATTTTTTTTTTGTATTATAAAATTTAAAAGCAAAAAAAAAAAAAAAATTATAAAATAAGAAATTTGACTAAAAAATCATAAAACAAGGTATCAGAATCCTTTAAATAAAATCATTCTGAATGTCTTATCGAGAAAAAAGTCGGGACAATGCCTTAATGTGGGATACCAATGTATTGGTACGATACACACTGAAGCAGAAACTGGTAGGACACCTGCCTTTCTTTATACCTTGATGTTACATGACCTTATTAGAAATAGTTTTGATCTCTGCCACCCAGATTTGAGTTGATTGTTGAGGTATTTTAAATATAACAGAACTTGTTTCATCTCGACATATTGTACAAAAATTTAATTACTTTTTTAACAAAAAAAGAAGTCAGCCACCATCCTCAAGGCCACAGTAAAATGGATCTTGCTGGCACTCTTATCTTTTTAGAACTCATTATTACATAAACATTGGAGCACCTCGACGTGGTGTAATGGTTAGCGAGCTTATCTTGTTAGATTAATTACGACTGAGTAGTGAGTTCGATCCTCACTGGGTGTTTTGCACTTTCAGCCTTGTGTCACATCTAAGCTAGGCTTAGTTTGTCTTGCTAGAACTGTTGAGTACTGAGTTCGATCCTCACTGGGTTCCTCATACTTTCAGCTTTGTGCCACAAAGCTACGTGTAAGAAAATCGTCATTTACATTGATCGACGTTGATTTTAGAGCGAACGGTTGACCAGTGTTACCGAGTCGTAAATTCGATCCTGAGTTCTCAATATTTGTGATCTTGGGCCACGCTAAGTCTTTCGCTTTTCATTTGGTAAATCTGGCAACCCCAGTTCAGACGTGTTTTTACGGAGCTCCCACAAAAATTTACGTTCTGGGAGAAAATATACGATAAGTTTCAATTTATTTCTATTTGTTATCTGTTTCAATTGCAAAATGTCTAATATTTTCTGTTAAAAAAACAAAAAAAAAAACAGCACGGTCAGCTCATCCAATAAACGGTGACGAGAATTTTTCCAAAGAACAGAAGAAAAAGACGGTTTCAGCCATTTTTTTTTTTTTTTAGGTAATCGAGGTAGAAACAGAAATATGCATCTTTTTTTTTTTTTTTTAACAAACAAAAGAAAAAAATGTCCACCAAATACTCTGCTATTGATACTTGAATAAAAAGTCAGATGAAAAAAAAATGAAGTATAAATAAATTTCGAAAGATAAACAAAAAACGATACAATGCAGAATAATGCCCCCACTGACCGCGCATAGAAAATAAAAGATTTAAAAAAAATACTTTTAAAAGGGGTTAAATTTCATTGATTATTTTACTTAGTGCCAGCGAACACATCATAGAATTTTCTTGTTAAATGAAAAACGTCATATTTCTTAATCTTAAATTAATATTTCTTTCTAAAAACAGTGAAGGAAGAACAACAATTCAGAATTGCCCAGCAGAATAGAATAAAAAACTTCAGTAATTAATTAAATTTTTTTAAATAAATGAAGATGTTTAAAAAAAATTATCAACGATTTTTTTCACAACTCCAAAGTTTACAGAATATTTTATATTTAAAAAAACAAAACAAAAAAAAAACGTAATTAAAAACGTTTGAAACCAAACAATATTTTAGTTTTCTCTTCTGACTTAGGATGGAATTTTACGCAGATTAAGATTAAATTTTCAATCGATTTGCTTACCTTTGTTGATTTCTTTGGGGACATGTCTTTTTAACTGTTCAAAAAATTATATACTTCGAAAAATTAAGTACCGGCTAAGATTGGCTTTAAATTTCTGTAAATTTGTCTTACAAAATTCCCTTTTCATAAATAAATTCACTCATAGGTGAATTGAATAAATATCCAAAAATATGCGCGTGTATGGCGGGAGGGTTATTCGCCATTTTTATGGAAAGAAAAAATTAGATGTCTAAGTTTCTAGCACCAGAAAATCTTTAAAAGACCTTATGTAAAAAGAAAAAAAAGAAGCAAAATTAAATGTCTACTTCTAATTAATTCATTGAAGAAAGAAGAAAAGTATCGACCAAAAGATAATTAATGTAATTAATTAAAAATCAAAATGCCAATTAAGTTGAAAATTTGAAGTTCTGATCCACCAACACTTAAACACTGTTTTTTTTTCATGTTTTTTCTGGATATCTTGCTGTCTTCATGGGTATGTCGTGATGATCATATTGATTATTATTTTTTACGACTTATCTTTAAAGCCGAAAAACACACATTTTAAAATGTAAGAATTTTTTTTTTTTTTTTTTTTGCAGCTAAATATTGCATTAACAATTTTTAGATGACAATAATGATTTTTCTGTATACAATTCCTAACCCATCTCTGAGGTGGGGGGAAGAGACATATTCATCCCCATCCCCAAGTGAATGTAACGAACTCGGCAGGAATTCAAACTGAATTCTTCAATTTCTCATTCCAAACTACTATCCGTTGCACATCCTTACACATCCTTCTGTGCCGATGAACTGTAGTGATAAAAAAACCCCAAAAAAAACAAATGAAGACATAGACCAAATTCTTTGTTCCATAAATAATTCTTATCTCAGAATTTTGTCTAATCTTTATTCTGATTAATAGCACAATGATTTTAATGATACTATTTAGCTTATATTATTCACGTGGTGATTCTCTTGAAATTACTTGTTCCTAAGTGAGTCATATTAATTTGGCAAACATGTTTGATCCTGAATTGCTTAACTTTACCATGTGGGGTTAAGTTCACTTACTTTCTTTCCTGAAACTGCTACTAGGGGACCCTCTCCAGACTAGAAATACTCTGAAATATTTTTTTCTCACTATAGTCTTACTTTTTCTGCTTACACCTCAACATGTAAGTCTCTTGTGGAAAAACACATTTCCCATTGGGAAACACATGAACAAATCACACAGCAAAAACCCAGTCAGCAGCTGGATGTGGATCACCCTGTCGATGACAGGCAGTTGGATCTGTAAATGCCTGTCCAGAATTCTCTTTGTACCATGACAACACCTCAATCAGTGATGACTACACACCATTCAAAGTAATATTCACACAACTCAAAGAAATAATATTCATAGCTGTGGAAAAAAGTAAGTCTGATCATTTATCTGTATGTTTATTTCCTATTGGAATCACCGTAATCAGATTTCATGTATTAGCACTCACACACACAATGTTTCTACTAATGTGCTTCACCCCCCACCACCACCACACACACACACATTCAGTCAGCAGAAACACATACACTCTGTTAAAATGGGCTTCAGACAAATGCACATATATACACACTTTGTATTGACCAAGACTTTATGAACTAGCCTTTAACAAATGGAAAATTTTGTCGAACATTTGAACTTTCATTTTTTACGACCAGAACAAGCACAATGTTTAGCATGTAAAAACATGTTAATATGTACGTAAACATATGATTATTTAAATCTGGTTTTCCTTTTTGTGTATGTAAAAAAAAAAATGAAATATTTCTTTGTGTTGTATTTGTGGGAATGACACTTGGATTTTCATTTTTCACTTTTAATCCAGGTAGACTGGCCCTACAATCAGCTGTGAGATAGGTAAGCACCTCAAGAAAACCTTTCTCTTTAAGGTGTCTATTTCCACCCCTCAGTTTCACCCCAAGCAAGGTAGTAAAGCCACTAAGACACAAAGGGCTATTGGGTGTGAAAGAATTAGGAACAGAAACATTGGGCAGGGAGAGAAAAGAGTAATCAGGAAGACAGTAGATAGTGATTGACATTGCATTTAAATTTTTGCAAATTGGCTGGAAAACATGGAGTTGGGAGGGGGTTCCACAAGTGAGAAATGCAAGAAAAGAAACTGTTAATTTAAACTTATGGATACATCAAGCCAGATCAACTGTAAATTGATGAGATCTTTACACCAGTCTGGTACTGCACTTAAATTAAAAAACGTTTAGGTACCATAACAAAAAACTCATCTAAACAATTACCATGAAAGTATTTATAGAAAAGGCACAGAGAGGTGGTTGACAGTGACTGAAGCCAAGCTACCAGATCAGGACCAATAATATTGCTGATTCTGCTTTGGATTTTATCAAGGAGCTCAATGTAAATAGCAGGATCATTGTAATATATGTGTCAGCAATATTCTAAAGAGAAATATTAAAACAGATAGAAAAATTCCTGCAAACAAGGCTTTCATCTGAATGATGAATATTCATGAATGTTCTCAGGTTTAAGTCTTGATAAACCAATAACATCCTTGCTCTTGTATATAAACACATGCAACAAAATAAATCCTACATTTGCCTTGAAAAAGTCCCTTGGAGGACAAAACGTATCAGCTAAGAATACTTTTTCCTTTGGTCTTTTTAATCATTTTATTCCTTTACAGATACACTATCTGAAAATAATGTACATATATATATATATATATATATATATATATTTATTAAAGACATTTTTATGTTTAACGTTCTTTTGTACAAGATTCATGGAAGATTGAAGTTTTGTCCTTTGTACAAGATTCATGGAAGATTGAAGTTTATAAGCAGTAAATTCAACCTTGCCAACCTTTGTGGCCGAGCGGTCAAGGCATGTCAGCGTAAATGACAGTTCCGTATAGGATGCAGGTTCGAATCCTGTCAAAGGACGAATATTTTCTATGAAAATTTCTCGGACATTCAGGCCGGTAAATGTTATTTAATACTGTTTATTATAAACAGAGCATTTACTTAAATACTTGTATCTATAAAAAGAACGTTAAACATAAAAATGTCTTTAATAAATAAATTGTCGGACTTTGTCCATTTCTTAATATATTATATATATATATATATATATATATATATGTGTGTGTGTGTGTATACAATCCTTTGCCTGTTTTTTTTTTCTTTTTCTTTCTACCTATCCATTTCTAACTCTTTTTTTTTTTTTCTTTGAAAGTTTTTAATCTTTCTTCTACACTGCTCAGTATCCCTCTCTCATGGTTGAACTATCTATCAATATTCAACTTCTTCACCCAGTCTTTCTCTTATCAGTCTCTCTGAGTTAACATTACTCTGTCAACTTTTTATTTGTATAACAAAATAAATGATTTCCTTTAGTTTTTTTAGGACAGCAAAATTACATTTAAATGCCAACTGTCCAAACACAAACTTCTACAAGTGCAAATATATGTATTCATATAGATATCTACTGGTTTGCTTGTACTTGAAAAGATATGTGCATGTGTCTCTTGATATAAGTAAAATCTTTCAGTTTGTATATATAAATGACTAGCAGTAGAGCCCGGCGTTGCCCGGGGATGTAACAGTAAGAGATAGATCAAGTATTGACCATCATAAAACCATCATAAAGACTGAAAAATAAAATTGACAAAGATTATTGTTTAAAGTTGATGGACACGCATGTCTTAATGAGTTTTATTTTTTTGTTTTGTTTTTTTTACAAATTGGTCAAACCCAAACTCAAAGAAAAACATTGTTTTCAATCGTTATGAGTCTACCGATTGAATAGAATTTTATTATAAACAATTGTCTTGTAAATGGAATTTTAAAAGCATTCTGAATGTAAAAATAAAGAAAAAAGTATGCAAGACAATAAGAAACACTACCTGCCAAAAAGAAAAAATGAAGTTTTGTTGAAATCAGTTGAAAAATGTAGTAAATCCGATCCCATATATAAATGAACACACACACACACACACACACAAACAACCTGGATTTTATAAGTATAACTCGATATGAGTTGTCCCCCTTTCATTCTTGTGATGACTCTTAATCGTGTTTTCAAATTGATTTCGTGCAAAAACAATTATGTCTTTCCAATTTTTGGTGCTGTCAGAACCACCGCAAGGTAATTTTACGTAGTCCTGTGAAGTTTTGTTGAAATCGGTTGAAAAATGTGGGAAATCCAATCCAATATATAAACGAAACAGACACACACACACAACCTGGGTTTTATAATAAGTATGATTATAAAGATGTGTATATAAATCTAGGGCCCTGGAAATACTGTTAATAAAGGAAATTAAGGTAAGTGTGACAGCCATTAATGTTAGTCACAATAAAAAGTTAGCTTTAATATTTGTATTGAATTCCTGTGCTTTTTCTATAAATACTGTTTTGATGAACTTTCTGCTATGGTATTTTTGGGGAAAGATTCAATGGGTCACTATTGAATAAAAAATTGAGAGTAAAGTGTGTTGTGTGTTCAAATAAAATGATATCTGTTTAAGCATAAGATACACAAATTTTAACTATATTTATCATGAAATGAAAGTTAGAAAGTTGTTCTCTTTGATTGTAAGGAAATGAACATAAATACTCTTTCAGTGAGGAAGAGAGAAAGTGGTGTTGGGCAACAAGATCAAAGGGAGTCCGCTGTTGCTTTGGTGAGAAAGACAGGACAATTAGGTTGACTTGTGTCTCTTTACTGCTGTCAGGCCTTCTTTTGAGTTGAATGAATGTTTGGATTTTATGGGCGTGTGTAACCTCCAGAAACCTGTGTTTATTTATTAGGGGAGGTGATTTTATTGACTATTTACGTTTATTAAATTGAAAGTTTGAAGTATGTTTGAAGCCTGTAAGGCTGTGCAGAGCCTGTGTATGGTGTGTTTATTTTTGTCATTTCTCCTTTGATTTGATATTGTTCACTTCTGCTTACTCTACAGTATGTAGACTTTATGAATTTAAACTCAGTAGTAAATTGGCAACAAGGTCTCATCAATTCACAGAAATGGCGAGATGCAACCATAAGACCTATGATAACAATTACTTCTCTCACACTTCTTGCTTGTGGAACTAGCTTCTGATTTCATGCTTTCCAACCAACTTTGATCTTCAAAAAATTAAATACAATATAAATTGTTATCTACTGACTCCTTGATTCCTCTTATTGTTCTTACACCTTCATAATGTTTCTCTTTTTTCTTTCACACTCAGTATCTCCTTGTGTCTTAGTAGCTTTACTGCCTTGCTTGGGGTGAAATTATTACAAATAATTAGATTTAGAATTTATTTTCCTTCTGCTTATATAAGCAGTACACATGACATCACTTGGACTGATTTAAATTCAGTGCTGGAGAATATGCTGGGATATAGCCAAGAAAGATCTTGTCTACCACACTAACACTCAGTTCTTGATAATGAATGAGCTGGTCGAAAATACTCGAACAAAAACTGAACAAAACATGAACTTCAGTCACTTTAACCACAATATTGATCTCCATTTACATCTTACTCAAAAACAGGAAAAACACAATATAAATATTTTAATAGACAGTTCTTGTAAGTAGAATTTAACAAAAATTGTTTGTATATAAGGATAGACGGTCGAACTCTCTGCTTCTGAGCAGAAAGGAACCCGGACGAGGCTCCGCCGAAGGGCAGAATCTCGTTCGGGGAGAATGACCAACCCGATCTCGTTTATTCGGGTTATACGGGCATTTTTTGGCCAAGCCTACGGGCTCGGGAAACCCACGATAAACTCGGCCTTGTGCCACATGCAACCCTCGGGGGGGGGGGGGGGCTAGATACCATATAAGGATAGGCAGGTGTGTAATCAATTGTGGCTTGGAATGAGAAGATGCAGAGCTGAGTTTCAATTCCAGTTGCATTGATTTATGCACAAATACTCTTAGGAAAGTGTTATGATGTTGATTTGGGGTTAGTAGAGACAAATGCCAAATAACACGTAACAATAAAAAGGGTTTTAATAGGTTGGTAAGAAGGTACAGAAATCGCCTGAGTAGTCAATAACTAGCTTAGCTAAGAACTTCTCTGTCTATCTCTCCATTATTTAAAGTCTCTGTTCACAGACAAGTTCATCTTCAAGATGGGTGGTAGGTTTCCGACACAAAAGAAAGGTAATAATCTATCTCTTCTCCCCACAGCTATGGCCTCTAAGAGTAAAGTTGAAAAAGTGTGACACATTGACATTCACATTTATTTATATTTTATATATATATATATATATATATATATATATATATATATATATAATACATTTCACTATTATAATGAGTTTAATGCTGTAGCTTTTTACCAGACTAGGTGAAGCTTAATAACTAATAAAAAGGGGTGCTGAAAAGTTCTTGGAATGACTAATTTCCTGAATGACCAGTCATCAGAACCTATATACAATGATGTACCAAAAGTTATAAGATACTTGTCTCATATTGTGTAGGACGCCTTCTAGCCCAATGAAGTGCGACAACTTAACATGGCATTTGAGGCATTGATTCCACTCATGGCTGGAAGACCTCTGAGGAGATGCTGTGCCATGCTTTCTCAACAGCTGTCTACAGCTCCCTAATATTTGTAGGTGCAGGATCTTGCATCCAAATAGACATCTCCGTCAAGTCTCATAAATGCTTGAATGGGCCTATGTTACGTTGACATAGTGATGACACCATTCATCAGAAGTTTCTAGAATACTTCTCAATTCTGGGTAAAATGGATGTGATAAAAAAGTTTATTATCCTGCTGAAACATCACATAGTTAATGAGGTATATATTGTCCATGAATAGATGGAAATGGCCACAAATCAATGCAATGTAGCAATCACTAGTCAATGACAAGTTTAAGTAGACTAGCAAATCCAACCCATGTCACATGAACAGACACCACACCATTATGAAATGACCATCAGCTTGCACAGTGCTTTGTTGATAACTAAGATCCTTGGCTTTATGAGGTCTGCACTGCACTCAAACCATACAATCACACCACCTTGATTTAGTGTTACATGCAAATGTTTTCTTAATATTTTCCATTCCAATTCTGCAGTATTCCTGACTTCATTTTTTACTTCCCACAAATATATAACTAATAAAAGACATTTTTTATGTTTATACATTCTTTTTATAGATACAAATATTTAAGTAAATGCTCTGTTTATAATAAACAGTATTAACGGCATTTACTGGTCTGAATGTCCGAGAAATTTTCATAGAAAATATGCGTCCTCCGACAGAAACACGAACCTGTATCCTATACGGAACCATCATATAGCCTGATGTGCTTTTACCGATTGGGCCACAGAGGAATGATTCAATTAGCAAGGTTGATTTTACTGTTTTTAAACTTACAATTCTCCATGATTTTCTCTCGTACATTCATATCTGCTTGATGTGCATCCAAATGTAAATAAATGGCATCACACATTATGAAGTCCGACAATTATTTTTAAGACACTTTTTATGTTTATACATTCTTTTTATACATACAAATATTTAAGTAAATGCTCTGTTTATAATAAACGGTATAATAAACTTAAATATTCGTATCTAGAAAAAGAATGTATAAACATAAAAAGTGTCTTAAAAATAATTGTTGGACTTTGTCCATTTCATAATATATAACTAATAGACTTTATATAATTTCAGTATAGAAATTATGACAAACACTTCAAAAACAGTCAAAAATGTAATCAATGTAAAACACAACTAATTTACCATGAAAATCAGGAGTCTACAAAAATGAATATAAACAATGCCTTTGCTTATTAAATATAAAATTTACTTAATAAACTGAACAAACATTTTAGTTAACCTTATTTATGCATCAAGTATTTATAAAAAGAATATATGAACATAAAAGGGAGTTAAAATAAAAGGGATACCAATGCCATTGAAACCTTCATGATCATAGTTTTGACCTGGGAAACACCATTTTGATAAAAAGTGAATATAATTTATTCAAATGAAAATGCATTGAAAGTGCCATGATTGATGAATCCTGTTATGATGGGTCTTGCTTGACTCCTGATTTAGTTAGTAAAACACAGCACATATTAATCACAACAACAAAGTGAAACATTTATAATATATAATCAGAAAGATTTATTATTCAAAGGATACTGTTGTCTAAGTTTGATGGAGTAAGAAAGTTCTTGTAATGTGGTTGCAATTTCTGGTTTGTGTTTATGTTGGTGAATGAATAGATTTTTTAGAAGTGATAAGTCTGTCAGTAAAGGTGATATTTAACAAGAGAAAGTAATATTTGGGTAAAATGACTTATCAGTGTTCTTCATGTCAGGAGCTGCTCAATTCCACATGCTCTCCTTACAAGAGACTGGCTGAAAAGAGGAAATGCTCTAAATTTCTTGATAGAGGGCCATTTCCTCTGTTCTATGGAATCATGGGAATTAAAGGTTTTTTTGCTTTTTTTATATTTCACATGATTGTAAGATCACTACAGTCCTCTACTATTAATGTGACCAAATTATTTCAATTTATACCCTGTTCTCTCTAAATTAGTCCTGAAAGAATATGGGAAAATTGGAACCTTGAGAAAAAATAGAAATAAATGAGTTCAAAATTAGTTAAAATTTAATTTCTATAACAATACACAGTAAAAATTGTGCATTCAGCCACTTAACATGAATCACATTTTGTCTCCCTAATTTAGATTTTGTTCTTTTAAAAATAAAATACTTTTTTGATGATGCTGCTTCATCAGGGAAATGTGCCAATTTCAGAGCCTTAAAAAATAAACAAAACAGAGATGTACACTCAAATAGGTGTACCCAGTAAATATAACATTTATACAGGGTGGCCACTGAAAGACTGAATAATATAAAACAAAAATAACTTTTACAAACACTTGAGTATCTTGGGGTAGTAATTTTGGACCAATTGAATTTTGTATGGAAACATTTTTAAATCCAGTTTCAGAATCTTCTGAAAATGTTATGGCGATGCCTAGTTGAGCAGAGTGATGACAGATATAAGCTGATGGATCCTCAAGGACACTGCTGTACAGCTTCCACCACCACATTAGTGCACTTAGGACCTCTTCCCAGAAGATCACTGACTGATCCAGTTCTTTCAAACTGGGTGATTAGGTTCCAAATCATGTTATTAGGAGATACTCTGACATTAAAATGTTGTCGGTATTTTCTCTGAGTTTGAATAATTGATCTTTCATTGGAATAGAAAAAACTCAATGAGTTTTACTTGTTGCTGGACATCATACATAGCCATTTTAATCTTCATGCATGCTCTATAACCTGCAAAAAAAAAAGAAAATAAAAAAGATTGGAAATGAACAAGTTATGACTTCTTCAAACCCTTCAGTTTTTCCGTGGCCACCCTATAGTAATAAGTAATAATATCAGATTAAAAATATCTATTGTTTATAATATATTATTAATAATATACGTAGATATAATTAATGTATATTCTGAAGTATAGTTAATACTAACTTTTTAAATTGGTAGTTAAAAATGCTTGATAATAAATAGAGCTTTTACAAAATATAAAAAATACAAATACCACAACTACTTAAGTTTAACCCTGAAATCAGGATCCTCAAGCTGGGGCTATTTTAAACAATATCCAAAATTTCAGCATTTAAATTTCAGTCATTTTTAAAATAAAAAAATATATGACCTGACTTGGCATCTCGGCTTCAATTGATTTCCCACTGCCATAACATAGCTTCCTTGTGTCTTTTCTATAAATATTTTCATGGTAATTGTTCTGATGAGCTTTCCTGTTTGGTACCTCAAGTTTACGAATTTAAATGCAGTACTAGATTGGCAGCTAGGTCTCTTCATTTTATAGCTGAAATTGCTAGTTATAACTATAAGTTCAATTCTAATAGTTTCTTCTCTTAGACTTCTTCCAGCTCCTTGCTTTTCAGTCTAGTTCAATCTTTGAAAATTTAAATACAGCGCCAGTCATTATCGTCTGTCTTCCCTAATTCCTGTTTTTTTATTTTTCTCTCTCCTTGATAATATTTTTCTTTTTCTCATATTTTTTCACTTGCATCTTAGTGGCTTTATTGCCTTGCATGAGGTGACATGATTTAAAAAAATCACAGCCTTCTCAACTTCAGGATAAAACTTGAGTAGCTGCAGTATTTATATTTTACATATATATCTTTGGACAGTTTCTTCACAAATTTGATGTAGCTGTACAATAACTTAAAAATTTGAATAGTCAGACCTTGTTAAATTCAATATGTTAGAATGAATATGAAATGTGTTTGTATGTGCATGCACACACATGCATGTGAGAGGAATAGTTAATTTCTTTACCTGTGTATATATTTTATCTTCAAGTATGTTTTTAACGCTTTGTGCTAAGAGTTGGGTGAGTGCTCTTATATATTGCTTAAAATCTATTGCATTAACACCACTCAGTACTGACACCTACACATAGAAAGCAGAAGACAATAAAACAAAAACCATTCAAAAGAATAATGTGAAAAGCAAAAAAGAAAGAAAAAAAAAAACCAACCTGTATACCTATCAAGTGTTGTCCAGGGACACAATTTAAACCAGAAGAATTACCCTCATGGTAACACTATCAATTTCTCGTATACACATATTTCATTTGGACTTGTTTATTCAACCAGCAATTCGCAAATCTTCCTATGTTTTTAAATGCGCTTTCAACTAGATTCACAAAATCTATGACCAGCATTAATATATACAACACTTTTGGCTTTAAATCATTTTGGCTGACAGAAGCAAATTCAAAAGTTGGTGCTTGCTTTTAAAAAAGAAAATTTACATTTGAAGAGCACCAAACTCTGTTAAAGTGAATGTACAAAAGAAAGATTTTTTTAAAAGGGTATGAATACAATTTATATTCTGTTTCTTATTTTTCTATGTGTCTTCAGGACATGGGTGACTATGGCTCTCCATACTACCACTTAAATTGACTGATCCACTTGTAAAAAAATATTCTTTTTAAACAATTTTTGTAGATTGGCATTCATTACATATTCCTCTACCAAAGACATTTGTCGAAATAAAACATATCATTTGTTTTTATCATTTTAGAAGTGAGAGTCCTGTTTATAATATAAGTACCATGTCACACTGATCCCCAACTTCTTAAAGTATTATCTGTACTTCATTTTTATTTACAAATGTCATGTTTGAAACTGATTATGTCATTGATAACTGCATAGCATTATGAATTAAGAAAAAGGACAACATCAGTTGTACTTTCCTATTTTTTTTTTTAGCTCTTAGCAATGTTTGTCTTTAAAATCCCTATTCAGCCATCTATTAGCACAAGTTCATTAGGTAGGCTACTATTTCTCTCATGCCTTAATGACCTGTAAGTGTTAAGTTTTCCAATCCTTTTTTCCTTATTTGTCCTAAAATTTTCAACTTCACTTTTGGATTCAACATGTGTTATTTTTGTTTCCATTTTCTTTAAAACTTCCTTGTTCCTCGCATGCTACATCCATAGTTTTTCCAGTATCTTTCTATTGAAGCATGTCTCCATTGGGACATGATACAACTCTGAAGATATATTTGTCATTGAATTCGGAAGACAAATAGCTTTCTGTTTACATATTGAATTTAACCAAAGAAAGATAAAACTAGCATGGATAATGCTTATTGTGAGGAATGATTCTGAGAAAGACATTAGCTTAAAGGCAGCCATTTTGATTGGGACTCATAAAAGACTTTAACTGATATAAACCACTTAGAATGTATTTTAACTAAATGAATCATCAAAAGATAAGTTAACTTTTCTCTCTTTTCATATCTATCTATCTATCTATCTATCTATCTCGTATATATATATATATATATATATATAAGGTGCAATGGGTAAATTGTCATCATTTTATATTTTTAATTTCACACAGGTGCATTGTTTGTTTTTGATTTTGTTTACTGCACAATATACATGAGTCAGTTGGGCACTGTCTATGAGAAAAAGAGCACCATGATGCAATTCACTCCACCAGAAATTTGGAAACTGCATACTGTACTGCTTGGCATTTGAGCCAGAAGCTCTAATACAAACATTTCAGAGTTTTTAGGTATCTGAGGACAGTACAAAGTATTCAGAAAGAGTTGGATGAGTCTAATGGTGATGACGAAGGTGTTTAGAGTCATCACTAGTGATGATGATGTTATACCTCCATTCATCTTTTCACAGGGATTCTATCAAGTGCCTTGAGTAGATAATGCTTTGCAGGGTCAAGAGGGTGGCTGCTGGAAGACTGTACGCCTGGCAACAGGACTCTGCGTCATGCCACACAAGCAGCAGAACCCAGTCATGGCTGTCAGACAATTTCTGCAACTGCACCACCCCTTACATCTCACCACCTAACTCCCCAGACTGCAACCCCTTTGATTATTATGTGTAGCGCACAGTTGAGTGAGTTACCAACAAAACTCCTTGTAACACCAAAGATGAACTGAAAGCAAGGATTATGGTAGCAAGGAGATTCTGAAGTCGTCTGGAGACCATGGTTGAAGCCAATGACAATTTTTATTGAATAAATTTACTCTTTAGTATTTGAAGATATTTTTGTGTAATTTTGGTAAATACATCTTTTAAAATGAAATGTCAGTGTTATTTTCATTTTTTTTGCATAATTTAGACGACAATTTATCCATCGCACCATATATATCTATATCTATCTATATATATATATTGACCACTAATATTACACACACACACATATATATATATATATATATATATATATATATATATATATATATATATATATAAAAAGAAAGAGGTTGTAGTGGTTCCAACGAGAGAAAAGTATGTATATTAAAAAGAAGAAAAGAGAGGTGCCACAAACGTTTTTGGTTGTAATGTGTTTTTTTAGAAAAAATATTATGCTGTATTTTCCATAATTTTACTACACGTGTTTCTGGTCTCATGACCGTCTTCAGGTAAAAGCGGAGATTTCCACATATTATTAAAAATAATTAATTTTTTCCTTCTGTTTTTCAATGTTAAATATTCTCGATATGAGACATACTCTGTTTTTGTGTTAGTAATCCAAATGTCTTTTTTGAATTGGCAATGAAGAGTTCTGCGCGAAGGGTCATAAAACAATTATGGTTGGACCAAGAGAAATGATGAATTACTTATCAGCATTTTATCTTTTAATGTTTTACATATCCCTGTGTGTTCTTAGATCTGTTTCCATTTTCGTGTGTTTCTGTCAGCATGCGTGTATATATGCATGCCTATATTTCCCCTCCATACATATACTGTCTTACTATGAGGAATTAGTAAACTCATTTGTACACATACACACCGTCCGACCACAAGGAATTAGTACATACATACACACACACACAATTCTCAAGCTACATGGAAACAGTATACACATACACACAGACACGTACATACATACACACGTACATACATACACACGTACATACATACACACGTACATACATACACACGTACTTCCTAAGTTGTGTGGGGTTTGTGTCACTGTAAGTAGTTCCCTGTTTTGTCAACATGCGTATATGTGCGCATATATATATATATATATATATATATATATATATATATATATATATATATATAAAAAAAAGAAAGAACAGTAAGATATATAATTCGGTGTTCTTATAGATATTTTTATTTTTACAAAATAGTGCTCAATGTAAATTTACAGAGCATTGATATTATAAATTAATTGATTTAAAATATGGTTTTAAACCATATTTTAAATCAATTAATTTATGATATATATATATATATCTACATACATATATATATATATATATATATATATCTATCTTCGTGTCTCCCCCATGTGAGCATGCGTTCATGCATGTGAGGGATTTTATCACTGTATTTTGTCACCTTGTGTGCATGTTGTGTGCGTTTGCGTGTGGGATTATGACCTATTTAGTTCAGGTTTAAATTTGTTTAAGTTTTTTCTTGTATTTGTAGGTACAAATAATCGTCTGTTTGATATATCGGCATGATATTAAATTTACCCTAGTTACATTTGAAGATGTGATACAAAAAAGTTTTCTGTTGTCTGGCAATTTTATATTGCTTTTGTGTAGGAAGACCCTGTTGTTCACTTGTTGGCTGATGCCTATATATGACTTCTTACATTTTGTGCATTTAAGTACATAAATTACATTTTTGGAGTTGCAGTTTATGTTTTTATTTATTGTGAATGTTTTTTTTGGGTTTTCAAAAGTGTAGGAGTTTCCTTCTATAATGATGTCACAAACCCCACATCTTTTTTTGTTGAATTTTGTGACTCCCTGTATTGTGTGTTGGTTAAATTTAGATGAGGTTAATATGTGTTTTAGGTTTTTAGATTGGCATTTGCTTTTAATTATTTTGGTTGTTTTTAGTATGTTATTCAGTTTATTATTCTTGCTATTTAGGTCTAGACTTTTTGTAATTTCTGTGAATATTTCTGGATTGTTTTTGTTGTATGTTGAGACATATGTTAGAGTTTGTTCGACGTTACATTTATTTTTATTTTAAAGTTGGTCTAGAGGAATTTTTTTTGCAAGTTCAAAACCTTTGTTTATTAGTGTTGTGGGGTAGCCTCGTTTTTTGAGAGTTTTATGTAGTTCTTCTAAGCGGATTTTTCGGAGGTGTTTATCAGTCACTATTGTACAAATTCTACATGCTAGGGAATAGGGGCTGGATTTTAGGCAGCTTTTTGGGTGATGGCTCTTGAAATGAAGGTATTGTTGGGTGTCTGTAGGTTTGTGGTAGATATATATAGTGTAACCTGGATATAAGAGAAATTTTCTCTGGTCCCAAATTAGAGCCTGTGTTAATGTATATATTATAGACCAAACCCGGATATAAGAGACTTCTTCTCCGGTCCCGACAACTCTCTTATATCCGGGTTACACTATATATATATATATATATATATATATATATAATATAAAGAGAAAAAACTATGTAATGTAGAAAAAGTTTTATGTTATGCATTTTGTCCTTTAGGACTTCATTGAGCTAAAGTGATGTTTACATTGATATGACTACATGTGTGCACAAAGGAAAGGGGATGTTGAGAATTTTTAATTTTCTTTTTTTTAGATATATGTTTTGGGTATATAGTCTAGCTGATTTAATTTAGTTTAGTTTATTTTATTTTTTGATTATGTTTCCATCACTTTTGATATTAAATATTCCACATTGTGCTAATAGAACATCTGACAAGAATTGTGAAATGTTGTAAGAAACTGGACATAAATTTACAGTGGATGATCTAGTGGTGAAAGCTCTTTCCATGTATTTTTGTTTTAGTAAATTACTTTCTCTTTTAATTAGAGTAGCATTTTGTAAATCAAAATTATGGTCAGAGCAACTACACAACTTTCCATTTTTTTCCTGAAAATTGTTTCTTGATATATATAATTTTATATATCATTTTCCATAAACATACACACACAAACACACACATTATATATATATATATATATATATATATATAGTTAAATTCAGAAGAATTCTGTGGACAAGACAGATTGGTATCAAATGACAATTGAAAAATATCTTACATTTTGCCGATGCGTTTAAGACTTTTTCAAGGCAAAAATGAAATCGAAATGTTTTTGTTGTTAAAGTTACATTAAAATTCAAAATTAAAAAGATAGACGCTTGTGTCTAAGCCTTTTTTTTCTGGTTAATGTAAATTACCTTTATAGTAAGGGATTATTATTATTTTTTTTTTTGTCATTTGATACCAATCTGTCTTGCCCACAGAATTCATCTGGGAATTTAACTATATTGTCGACATGGAAAATTATAATATTTTCAGTTATTTTAAAATTTATGTTTACTTGACTCTAGTCAAATCATCTTCATTTCCATCATGTTCCAAATGTAAGAAGGTTCCACTCATTCAGCAAGAACGGCTACTTTTAGAAACATACACCAGTGTGGGTACTCTTTTGAATACTTCAATCTTGACCTCTTCAAGTCAAAGGTCATTCATCATCTTTCTTTCACCCTAATCCTCTTTGCTACCACCCTCTCTTCATATATTTCATACTTCATTCAACATTGCCATTTTACTGAATTTAACCCTTTACCTTGAGTGACACTTGAGCATTGTATTGAGTAAACTTTATTTAGAATAATCTAAATAAATAAACAGCAAATTCTGTCTGTGCATCCATATGTCTGAAACCTCTCTAACTCAGGCCATGCTTGATCTACATATTCATATTATATCATTTTAGAATCAGGATAATCCCAAGTTTGAAAATCTGCTCTTCATCTGGTGCTTGAACATCCAACATTGAGATTTGTGTCCAGATATGGAAGGAACAGTTAAAAATCAAACATAAATACATACACATAGGAATTAATAACTCTACAGCCTATAGTTATTAGCTGATTTTTTTTTATCTGAAATTTTCACTGTATAATGCTCAATCAAGAGGTTTTAACTGCACTGATAAAGGAGATTTTGTTGAAAAATGCATATTTGTTGTGTGAAATAAACACGTTTTTTTTATCACGGTTAAGCTACAGTCTTGATTTATCTATGTTCATACTGAAACTTAAAAAAATTATTTACTGCATTTTAAGACTAGCTTTCTGCAATCAGATGATAAAAATAAAACATAGTTTAAAAAGAAAAAAACATATAGATATCTTATTGTTTTCTGTCAAAGTATCAACAGGAGTATCAGTATTTTGGCTACTATCACCTGAGTAGTTTATTTAAGTTTTCACTCACCCATTCTTTTTTTCTGTCAACCATGATAGCATATCATTGTCAAGACACAATGTCAGTATATCAGATTATAGGGCAGAAGAAAAGCAGAAGTAGATTCATGCCTTTACCAAAGGGCAAAGTGAAAATAAGTAGCATTGGTTGAAATTTGAATTTAGTTCATCAATTCTTTCAAATGGATAAATTTCCTGCTACTTTGCAGCTCCATTATATGTATAAATAAACCCTGAAAATTAAAGAGAAAGAATATCTACCTCCACCAGCACCATTGACTGTAAAGACTGAGCTATTGTTACAGTTTCCAGACTATGCTGTGACAAAAGCTTGTAATAACAAGGGAGGTAATCATATATGCTTTTCAGACAACTATTAAGAGTTACTTTACATGAGAATATACAGTTTTTAAATAAATAAATAAATATCTATCTATCTTATATATCTATAAGTCTACTATTTGCCCATGCTTACAATATTGCTGCCACATATGGTCCGGTGTGCCTGCTCTATGTTTAGAGATTCTTGATAAAATCCAAAGAAAAATCAGCAATATTATTGGTCCTAACCTGGCATCTCGGCTTCAATCACTTTCCCATTGCTGTAAAGTAGCGTCCCTGTGTCTTTTCTGTAAATACATTCATGATAATTGTTTGGATGAGCTCCTTGCTATGGTACCTAGACTTTATGAATTTAAGCCTAATACTAGATTGGCAACATGGTCTCATCAATTTACAGCTGAATGGGCTTGATGTAACCATGAGTTCTATGCTAACAGTTTCTTTTTTCCACTTCCCTCTTGTGGAACTCTCTTCCATCTTCACACTTTCTGGTCAACTTTGATCTTCAAAAATATAAATGCAATGTCAATTATTATCTACTGTCTTCCTGATAACTCTTCTATTGTTCTCACTCCTTCATAATGTTTCTCTTTTCTAATTCTTCCACACCCAGTAACCCCTTGTGTCTTAGTGGCTTTACTGCCTTGTATGGGGTAAAGTTCTATTAAAAAAAAAACTTAATCTCACAATGTAAAACTGAAAAATTCCTAGATCTGATTCCAAATTTAAGCAATAATTTATTCTTTAGCCTATGGTCAACACTTACACTAAATGTAATTGAAATTCATACAGTATTGATTGAAATATGTGGACAAAAACACACACACACACACACACACACAATGCATATCTGTATCCATAATGTATACATACACTTACATTTGGCAGGGATTTTTAGGGGTTGCTAAGTCACCAAATGATTTGGTGACCTAGAAACCCATAAAATAGTAGTTGGTTTGTAAGAAAATAATTGTGTATTATTAGGAAATGGGTATTAGGAATTAAGAACCTGAAGACATGATTCATGTTTTTGTGTCCATCTTTTGATTGACAATGAAGTTTGGTGAGTAGATTATTAGAAACAAATCTTGAGTTTATAAATCTGATTCTTACAAAAGGCAGTATGTTTGTTCAAACTCATCTCTCTCCCTCTTACTGATAATTCTTCATTTTAAGTGATCTTTTTTTTATAAATGTTAGTGAGAATATTACTATATTAGTTGAAATGTGTGTATATCTTCTTGAATTCTGTTCTTTTATTGTCCTTTCTCCACACTAATAATTTTTTAAATTTTCTTTCACTCTCAGTAACCCCACATATTGTAGTTGTCGAACAATCACGTGGTCAAGATAACCACTCAGTTGTGGAGCAAGCTGAGTGAAGACTAATTCAACATAGAGACAGAGCTATTTATGGTGCAATGGGCATCTCATTATGCTAAGTGGGATAGTCCATTGCTTGGGCTGTGATTGGCTGCTGGTACCTGGTGGAAGTATTACTATATAAATACTAGCATGATTTCTCAGTTTGCAGGATATGTATTAAGTTACAGATGAGTAGTCGTATTGGTTTTGTTACCTGTTATTTTTGGACTGTTGCTGACTACTTTTCTCTGTGATTTGACCTGTTGCCCTTGTGAACTGAATTTTTTGTTAAAAGTTTGTTAATTTTTGTTATTTACGACTTTATTGTTTAAATTTTTGATTTTTTTTTTCTACTCTCCAATTTTATTCCCCCCTTTTTTCTGTTTAATCTAGTTTTCCTATTTCTTTTTAATTCCCTTTAATTTTGTTCGTTTTTTCTTTTAATCTAGTTTGCATTTTTTTTTTGAATTTCGTTTTTTTTTTACCCCTGTAATTTCCGCCTTTTTTTTTTCTTCTCATTTCTACCCCTTTAATTTCTGCTCTGTTTTCTTTCTAGTTTTCCGTTTTAACTGTCATTTTTTTTAATTTCTGCGTGTTCTTTATTTTGTGTTTAGCTGTAATTTTTTATTAATTCATTTCTTTTTTTTACGTGTTTTTTGCTTGTAATTGTTGTAATTTATTTGTTTTCTTTGGTTCGACTCGCTTAGGGTCGGCCATTTTTATTTTTTGTGTCTAGCTTTGTCTGTCTTAGTTACGTATTTTTTTTTTTTTTTTTTTTTTTTTTAGCTTTTGTCTTATAGTTTCGTAATTTTTTGTTGACGTCGGCCATTTTGATTTTTTTTAGCTTCGGCTTTTGTCGAAGTTTTTTCTGTCTAAAGTTATTTTGTTTATTACGTGTTTGTCTTTTCGCCTTTAGGCGATATTTGTATTTTATTGTACGTTTAGGTGAACCGTCTAATTGTTTTTTGGTGTCCATAATTATTTTATTTTTTTTTTGAGTTTATTCCTTTTTCTCTCGCCCATATATTTATTGCCCACCCCTCCCCTTTCCCCCCTCCCCATCCCCCATTTAAAATATGGATAAGAAGGAAAAAAAAGTACCTTCTTTTTTAATCGTAAAAAAGAAAATTAAAAATGCTTCTCTTAAAAGAAGTATAAGAAAGCACCTATTTAACCCTAAGAAGGACCCACCCGATAAAGACAATAAGGAGGAATATCCTGACCTCCCAAGTGTTCCCACAAACGAGGAAATTGTGGAGACATTGAAAAAAAAGCCTCCAAAAAAAAATATGGAAGCTGAGAAAAGTGAAAAGGCTGACAAAGAATCGGACAACACAAAACGAATGCAGAGGCCGGGAATCGCCCTCTTGTTGGAAGTCCCCCCTAAATGCATAATCAATTTAGTGGAGTTCTTGGAGCGTGCCAAGAGTTACGCCCACCTTGTTGTTGAAGGTGGTCTTTTGGAAGACCCCCAAGAATTAAAGAGAATTGATAAAAGAATAGTGTCAGTTTTCGTCGTGGACAAGCGTACGCGCAAAATTTGTCGCTCGACGAAAACACAGTGTTGAAAGCACTAGAATCCTTCGGGTTCAAGCCCCTTAGAATAGTTAAGGGTGCTAAGTTTTTCATGTGGGACGTACTGTTGCCCACACCAGAAGATTGCGTCGCCGCGGCTAGCCGCGAACTAATCAATAACGACTTGATACTGCGTACGGAATACGAAGGGCGACGAAGGACCAGCGTAACAGTATACGAGGTCCCTCCTCAGGTTATCGGGGAACATCTGGCCGCTTTCTTCTCTCAGTATGGCGAGATTCTGGGGAGCTTCCTGCGATAGCCTGAACGGGGGTGGAGCTTTGATATCATGTTGGACGAGAAGGCCTTCCGCTCCATCCCCAACTGTCTGGATGTTGGCGCTTTGAAGTTACCGGTCATAGTGACGGGTCGAAGACCGGTATGCTGGAGGTGTGGAGTGACTGGTCATCTCTCCTCCTCCTGCCCAGAAAGAAGGCCTCTGGAAGTCAAGCGCCAGTTACACAAGATCCCCTCTGACCGCGTCTCAAAATTCCACCTCGCCTGTAATGGGCGTACCAGCCTCCCCTGGACCGGGTCGGTTAATCCTCCGGTCGGCGCGTCACCTAAAGCCACATTCCCCAAAGAGCCTTCGCCCGCTGCCGGTGCAGTTGTGGAGAAGGGAGAAATGGCTGAATGGCTGGTAAGGCCAGAGGGAAGCGCCGGACAGCGGGTCCTCAGTCCCCTGAAGCCCCCCAGGAAGAAGGGGCACTCACAGTCCCACTCCCATTAGCAACGTTAAGGGCGATGCCCCGGTCTCTAGTCTTACTTTCGAGGAAAAGCAAAAAATTCGACCCTGGCCATGAAAAAGGCTGAAAAGTTAAAAGCACTCAAAAACAACTGGATGCAAAAGAAAAGATCCAATCCCTTCATCTCCTGCTAGTCCCTCCCTTCACCAAAGAAACAACCCCCCACCTTCACCCATTTCACCATCCAAAGCCAAAACCCACAGCAGAGATCCCAGCCCCCTATAGACACAGGTCATTTACACCCCCATGAATACTCCCTCCTTTCTCCAGTTAAACAAAAATCTACCCCCTTCATACCCCCAAGCAATCACCGGCAAAAAAATGCCGAAATGCCTCCTCCAGCTACAAAGCGGCTTAGAACTCCCACTAAAGAGGAGAGAAAGGAAAGGAAAAAAAAAGTTCCTTTTAACACTGGCGAGGAGGTGTGCCGGTTTCCCCAGCACAGGCAGAGAGAGCCAGAGATTACGGCAACAGAGTTAAGGACTTAAAATACCTGCTCTCTATCAAGCAGTTCGGCGATAAAGATATAGAAGACCCAAATAACTTCCCAAATGCCCAGAGGGTCCTGACTGTTATTAGGTCAGGACCTGCGGCCAACAAACCTGGGCGATGGTGGAAGAAGCGGTGAATTCGTGCAAGATGCCTCTACCCATCGCCATCGTGGATAATGAAAAACTAAAAAAACTACAATATTTCTGTGCAGGGAGGGTCCCCATTTTAGTTCACCCATCCTATATAGAGCTCTCAAACTGACCTTCCCCTGGGATATCGGCGGTATCTCCCAAAGACGGCTCCATCAAGAATGAGATGGGCCATGGGTCTATGGGAGAGGCTGTCGGTATCCTTACCCCGGCCATGTTTAATCCTGGTAAACAACCCTAATCGGACTTCTCATGGCTCTCTGGTTAGCTACTTTAAATGTGCGGGGCCTGAGGTCCGAGTCTCGCAGGGCGAGGCTCTCTCGTGACCTTCAGCGCCTCGGGGTGAATGTTTGTTGTGTGCAAGAGACCCGGTTTTCTTCTCATGACCGTGAGGATATACTGTCTAAGGGGTTCGCCCTTTATTCAGCATGTTTTGATGGTCGTTCGAGGGGTGTCTCTTGGCTAGTGAGCAAGTCTTTGAAGGCTGCATGTACCCTTGTCTTCGCAGATCCGGCGGGCAGGCTTTGCGTGCTGGATGTTACTATAAAGGATAAGGCTTTACGTCTCATTGGGGTTTATGCGCCCAATAGGCATACTGAGCGGCCTGCTTTGTTTCGGCAGATCGAGCCGTTTTTGACGACTTCTCGTCGGGTAGTCTTAGCGGGGATTGGAATGCCGTCCTTGACCCTGAGATAGATCGCATAGGTAAAAACCGGGTACTAACAATCCTGATGTGAAGGCATTTCGGGGCTTTATCGGCAGGTTTGATCTTGTCGATAAGTACCGGAATGAGCACCCTCAGGAGGTAGCATGGACTTGGACTACTAGTGGCGACTCGGTTCCTGGCTCGCGTGCGAGCTATCTGGACCGAGTGTTAGTTAGGAGAGTCGATGTAGGGCTCTTAGAATGTCCAAGTTTTCACTATATAGTTTATACGGATCATAGGCTTGTCCGGGTCCGTGTAAACTTAGATAAACCTAAGGTTAGAATGGCTGGTTACTGGAAATTTAACTGTTCACTTTTTGGTGAGCAGGATTTCCAGGACCAGCTGCTACTAATGATTCAGAGGGAATTGACGGGGGCGGTTGTGGGAAACGCCTGGTGGGGAAAATTAAAATCAAAAATTAGAACGTTTGCTGCCGATTTTAGCCGTCGGCTCAATCTAGATAGACGAGCGGCGCAAACGGCTTTAGAGGAAAAAGGTCGATCGGGCTGTTAAATCCCGTGTTAGTGGGGACATAGTCTTAGCTAAGGCAGAGTTGGCCTCCTTGCTTATCAAGAAGGATCAAGCTCTGGTAGTTAGGGCTAAACTAAAAGAATGTCTTCTGAGGCGACGAATATGGCCGCAGAATTGCGCGCAGAGGAAAATCGGAACGCGGATAAGCGACATATAGCGTGCGTCACATTGCCGGATAAGCGGACCGTGACTACAAGCGCGGGCATATGCGAGGCCTTTCGGCTTTACTTTCAGGATCTTTTCACCAGGGAGCCCGGTCTGAGCTCTGCTCAGTTCGACGCCTATTTGGCTGACTTTCCCTGCCTTGAGGCAGCTGGAAGCGGCTAGGTGCGAGGGTCCCATAACAGAGTCGGAAATCTGGGATGCGCTGAAGCAGGTTGGCCTGGATAAGTCTCCGGGACTAGATGGACTTCCCTACGAAGTGTACTTGAGGCTGTCGCCCATTTTTGTTCCTTTGCTGCAGCTGATTTACAACCACTGGATGAGGCGGGGGTCTTTACCCCGACGCTTCACCAGGGGTGTGATCAAGTTGCTGCGTAAGGACAAGAATGGTGGGGATGGGTTAGGGAACTTTCGCCCTTTGACGATGTTAAATACTGACTTAAAGATTTTGGCGAAGATCTTAGCCAACCGTTTGCAGCTTGTCCTGTCTCGTCTGATTGGCCCCGAACAGACTTGTGCTGTGAAGGGCAGGACGATTCAGGATAACCTTCATATGGTACGCTTGATCTTAGAACAAGTCGACAGTGAAGCCGCGCTGATCAATTTAGATCAGTCCAAGGCCTTCGATAGGGTTGACCATCGGTTTCTGGAGGCTGTCCTGTCGGCGGCCGGTTTCGAGCCGACTTTCGCTCCTGGATCCGACTCTTGTATGCGTCCCCCGGTGCGCTGGTGGAAGTGAATGGGGTAAGGTCGGAGCCTTTCGTATTGTCTCGCTCCATTCGTCAAGGTTGTCCGCTATCGCCCTTGCTTTACGTTCTTGCGTTGGAACCATTCCTTCGCAAGTTAAAGGCGAATCCGGTCCTGCGCGGAATTTCCCTACCTGGTGCTACCACCTCGGCCAGGTATTCTGCCTATGCTGACGACGTTTCGGCTCTTGTGTCGAGCAGAGCCGAGATTGACGAAGTCAGCAAAGAAATCAGTGGGTATGAGATGGTAACAGGGGCCAGGATCAACCGCGATAAGTCTGTGGGCTTGCGGTTGGGTGCGTGGAAGGGAGTTTCTCTTCCCGGACCTTTCCCCTGGACGGATGGGCCGATCAAGATACTCGGCGTCTGGTTCGGTCCTGATCTCCAGTTGGAAATGAACTGGTCGGAGGTACAAGGGAAGGCCGAGGTCGCGGTTAATCTGTGGTCTCGGAGGAGACTTTCCCTGAAGGGAAGGGGCGGAAGTATGTGTTTCACACATCTATCCGATCCTCCTCTACCGACTCTCTGTGCTTCCACTCCCGTATGCCCGGCTAATGTCATTAGTCCGGACCTTGTTCTCTTTTCTTATGGAAGGGCAAGGCCCCCATGGTATCTCGCGAGGTCTGTTGCCTCCATCCCTCTGAGGGCGGTCTGGGGATGCCTAGCATTGAGATCCGTCAATATATGCTTCGCATTACCTTTTTTAGACCGAATGTGTCGTGGGTCGAATGAGGAGGTGCCTTTTGGAAAGAAGACGTCCAGAAACATTTCCCGTCCCTGAAAAGTGTGCACTCGTGCGAAGAAGAGGCCGGCCGTTTACCACGTGCCGAGTGCTCTTTTTATCGTGAATGTCGTCGCGCTCTGAAGCTCCTCTTACGGGCTTCGGATGGCCTCTCAACGCCCAGGCGTTGTCTCGCAAGGCATTATATCAAGTTTTAGTTAGGGGGTCCGTACAAGATGATCTGATTGGCGAGCTCGGTCTTACGAAGCAGGAGGCTCGCTCGATATGGCCTTGGGCGCCCGGGTTGAAATGCCTCAATAACGATGAGGCATCACTCACCTGGCTGGTGATTCGTGAAGCCCTCTGGGTCGGCAAGAGACTTTGTTCAGCAGGCTTGGAGAAATATCCAAACTGTCGTCGCTGTACGGGGAAGTCGAGACCATTGGTCACGCCTTCTTTCAGTGCAGGGCGGTAGTGCCGTTGTGCAGGTTTGTTGAAGGCCTCATGGTTCGCATGCTGCAGGGAAAGTTTTTGTCCTGGAAGCCTGTTCTGTTTGTAGCAATGTGGTGCCGCAGATGACGAAGGCTGAACACTATGTGTTCTGTTGCTTACTAGGGGTTATGAGAGTCGTGATTTGGACGACGCGTCAGAAGGGATTCCATGAGGGCGAGAAGTTCACTTCTTCCCAACTGATCTTGTTCTTTAAGCATCAGCTTAAAGTCAAGATCAGGACGGAAAACGGCGGCTCACCTCATCGGAATTCAGCAAAAGGTGGGTGAATCTTGCGCGAATGTGCCGAGTAAAAGGGGCTGACCTTGAGTGGCATTTGGATGCCGGTTAGGCATTAAGGATATTGTTTTCCTGGGTTAAACCTAGGCAACCCATCCCGAAGTTAGGTTAGATTAGGTTTTTGCATTTTTTTTTTTAGTTTTTTTCTATTATGGTAAACTTAGCTAGAGTGTAA
Source organism: Acanthosepion pharaonis (assembly GCA_903632075.3). Taxonomy (NCBI): domain Eukaryota; kingdom Metazoa; phylum Mollusca; class Cephalopoda; order Sepiida; family Sepiidae; genus Acanthosepion; species Acanthosepion pharaonis. The sequence goes on along the minus strand of CAHIKZ030003842.1, from coordinate 274,608 downwards.
TTGCTCATTGGTCCCCCTTTTATTTCTGTCCCCATTTTCTTTTCCTTTAGTTTAACTCCCCATCCCTCCCTCTTTCTTAGGTGGTTAGTGATGTCAGTTCTCTGGTTGATGCAGGGGCGCCTTTTTCGTTTCGTGTGTGTGTTTTTTCGTATTTGTTGTTGTGTATGAATGAGTGTGTGCCTGTGTGAATGCCTGTGGAAGAATGAGTGTGGCTTTATTTTTTCATAAGTCCCGCATCGTTTTCGTCCGGTTAACTGATATTTCTGCCACATTCAAGAGTTTGTGGGGGGTTTTATTACTAACACAAATTTTATTTAGTTTCTTGTAAATATATTTTGCCATTTTGTATATATTCATTGGGGATCATTTTTAGAAGTTGTTGTTTTTGCCCTCCCCCACAGACAATATTTTGTATATAAGGGGAATATTTAGGTTTTTCATGGAGTCAAAGAGGTATTTTGGTGTCTGTAGTAAGAAAGGTATGGATAAATGTGTTGTTTTGGTGAAAGGATTATTGTTCTGTATGATAGGGTCAGTGATTGTGGCTAGCTAAGTTTTAATTTTAGGACAAGTGATGACCGTCTTTTACCCCAACCCCCTTTTTGGCCTTGTGCCGTATTTGTACTAATGTACAATAAATAATGATATGTATTAAGTTACAGATGAGTAGCAGTATTGGTTTTGTTACTGTTTATTTTTTGGACTATTGCTGACTACTTCTCTCGGTGATTTTACCTGTTGCCCTTGTGAACTGAATTTTGGTTTAAAGTTTGTTATTTTTGATATTTACGACCTTATTGTTTACAGTTTTTGATTTTTTTTTCTACTCTCAATTTTATTCCCCCCCTTTTTTAATTTTTGTTTTTTCTGTATTCTAGTTTTCCTATTTGTTTTTTAATTTTTACTCCTTTAATTTTGTTCGTTTTTTCTTTTAATCTAGTTTGCATTTTTTTGAATTTCGTTTTTTTTACCTGTAATTTCCGATTTTTTTTTTTTCTCATTTCTTTTTTTTTCATTCTAGTTTTCCGTTTTAACTGTCATTTTTTTTCTGCGTGTTCTTTATTTTGTGTTTAGCTGTTAATTCATTTATTTAATTGTTTTCTTTTTTTTACGTGTTTTTTTTTTTGTAATTGTAATTTATTTGTTTTCTTTGGTTCGACTCGCTTAAGGTCGGCCATTTTTATTTTTTGTATCTAGCTTCGTCTGTCTTAGTTACGTATTTTTTTTGTTTATTGACGTCGGCCATTTTGGTTATTTGTAATTAGCTTTGTGTTATTGTTTCGTAATTTTTTGTTGACGTCGGCCATTTTGATTTTATTTTAGCTTCGGCTTTTGTCGAAGTTTTTTGCTGTTTTTTATTGTCTAACGTTTTTTTTGTTTATTACGTGTTTGTCTTTTCGCCTTTAGGCGATATTTGTATTTTATTGGGTTTTTTTTTATACGTTTAAGTGAACCGTGTAATTGTTTTTTGGTGTGCATAATTATTTTATTTTGTTGAGTTTTATTTAATTTATTTGTTTTCCTTTCGCCCATAAATTTATTTCCCACCCCTCCCCCTTTCCCCTCCCCTTTAAAAAATGGATAAGAAGGAAAAAAAAGTGCCTTCTTTTTTAATTGTCAAAAAGAAGCCTAAAATTGCTTCTTTTAAAAGAAACATGAGAAAACACCTCTTCAATCCAAAGAAGGATCCCCCGGACAAAAATAATAAGGAGGAATACCCTGACCTGCCCAGAGTTCCTACAAACGAGGAAATTGTGGAGACTTTAAAAAAAGCTTCCAAAAATATGGAGGCTGAAAAGAGCAATAATGATGACAAAGAAACAGAAATTGAATCTACTAATGCAGAGGCCGGGGAATCGCCCTCTTGTTGGAAGTCCCCTCCTAAATGCATTATCAATTTAGCGGAGTTCTTGGAGCGTGCCAAAAGTTACGCCCACCTTGTTGTAGAAGGTGGACTTTTGGAAGACCCCCAAGAATTAAAGAAAATTGACAAAAGAATAGTGTCGGTTTTCGTCGTGGACAAGCGTACGCGCAAAATTTGTCGCTCGACGAAAAACACAGTGTTGAAAGCACTGGAATCCTTCGGGTTCAAGCCCCTTAGAATAGTTAAGGGTGCTAAATTTTTCATGTGGGACGTACTGTTGCCCAAACCAGAAGACTGCGTCGCCGCGGCTAGCCGCGAGCTAATCAACAGTGAATTGATACTGCGCACAGAATATGAAGGCCGACGAAGGACCAGGGTAACAGTATACGAGGTCCCTCCTCAGGTTATCGGGGAACATCTCGCAGCGTTCTTTTCCCAGTATGGCGAGATTCTGGGAGCTTCCTGTGATAGCCTGAGCGGGGGGTGGAGCTTTGACATCATGTTGGACGAGAAAGCCTTCCGCTCCATCCCCAACTGTCTGGATGTTGGCGTTTTGAAGTTACCGGTCATTGTGACGGGTCGAAGACCGGTATGCTGGAGGTGTGGGTGACTGGTCATCTCTCCTCCTCCTGCCCAGAGAAGAAGGCCTCTGGAAGTCAAGCGCCAGTTACTCAAGATCCCCCTCTGACCGCGTCTTTAAATTCCGCCTCGCCTGTAATGGGCGTACCAGCCTCCGGGACCGGGTCGGTTAATCCTCCGGTCGGCGTGTCATCGAAAGCCACATTCCCCAAAGAGCCTTCGCCCGCTGCCGGTGCAGTTGTGGAGAAGGGGGAGGGGGAATGGCTGGTTGCTGGTAAGGCCAGAGGGAAGCGCCGGACAGCGGGTCCTCAGTCCCCTGAAGCCCCAAGGAAGAAGGGCACTCACAGTCCCACTCCCCCTAGCAACGTTAAGGGCGATGCCCCGGTCTCTGATCTGACATTTCAAGAAATGCAGAAAAAATTCGACCCTGGATTCGAAAAGTCGGAAAAATAAAAAGAACTGAAAAAAACTGGATTCTAAAAGGAATGACCCGACCCTTCAACGTCCTCTGCCAAGCCCACCCCTTCACCGAAGAAACAACCTTCACCTTCGCCTGCTACTTCGCCATCTAAAGCCACACCCCTCGGTAGAGATCCCAGCCCCTATAGACATAGATCTTATTATACCCCTCTAAATACACCCACTCCTTCCCCCGTTAAACAAAAATCCACCCCCCTTCATACCCCCAAGCAATCACCGGCAAAAAATGCCGAGATGCCTCCTCCTGCTCCAAAGCGGCAAAGAAGCCCCTCAAAAGAAGAAAGAAAGGAAAGAAAAAAAAGATTTATTTTTAACACAGGAGAGGAGGTGTGCCGTATTTCCCCAGCCCAGGCCGAGAGAGCCAGGGATTATGGCAATAGGGTCAAAGATCTGAAGTACCTGCTCTCAATTAAGCAATTTGCCGACCTGGACATAGAGGATCCGAAAAACTTTCCAAATGCCCAGAGGGTCCTGACAGTTATTAGGTCAGGACCTGCGGCTAATCAAACCTGGGCTATGGTAGAGGAAGCCGTAAATGCGTGTAAGATGGCTTTACCCATTGCCATTGTTGGGAATGAAAAGTTAAAAAAGTTACAACAGTTCTGTGCAGGGAGGGTCCCCGTTTTAGTTCACCCATCCCTGTATAGAGCTCTTAAATTGACCTTCCCCTGGGATATAGGCGGTATCTCCCAAGACGGCACCATCAAGAATGAGATGGGCCATGGGTCTATGGGAGAGGCTGTCGGTATCCTTACCCCGGCCATGTTTAATGCTGGTAAACAACCCTAATCGGACTTCTCATGGCTCTCTGGTTAGCTACTTTAAATGTGCGGGGCCTGAGGTCCGAGTCTCGCAGGGCGAGGCTCTCTCGTGACCTTCAGCGCCTCGGGGTGAATGTTTGTTGTGTGCAAGAGACCCGGTTTTCTTCTCATGACTATGAGGATATACTGTCTAAGGGGTTCGCCCTTTATTCAGCATGTTTTGATGGTCGTTCGAGGGTGTCTCTTGGCTAGTGAGCAAGTCTTTGAAGGCTGCATGTTCCCTTGTTTTCGCAGATCCGGCGGGCAGGCTTTGCGTGCTGGATGTTACTATAAAGGATAAGGCTTTACGTCTCATTGGGGTTTATGCGCCCAATGTTCATACTGAGCGGCCTGCTTTGTTTCGGCAGATCGAGCCGTTTTTGACGACTTCTCGTCGGGTAGTCTTAGCGGGGATTGGAATGCCGTCCTTGACCCTGAGATAGATCGCATAGGTAAAAAACCGGGTACTAACAATCCTGATGTGAAGGCATTTCGGGGCTTTATCGGCAGGTTTGATCTTGTCGATAAGTACCGGAATGAGCACCCTCAGGAGGTAGCATGGACTTGGACTACTAGTGGCGACTCGGTTCCTGGCTCGCGTGCGAGCTACCTGGACCGAGTGTTAGTTAGGAAGAGTCGATGTAGGGCTCTTAGAATGTCAAGTTTTCACTATATAGTTTATACGGATCATAGGCTTGTCCGGGTCCGTGTAAACTTAGATAAACCTAAGGTTAGAATGGCTGGTTACTGGAAATTTAACTGTTCACTTTTTGGTGAGCAGGATTTCCGGGACCAGCTGCTACTAATGATTCAGAGGGAATTGACGGGGCGGTTGTGGGAAACGCCTGGTGGGGAAAATTAAAATCAAAAATTAGAACGTTTGCTGCCGATTTTAGCCGTCGACTCAATCTAGATAGACGAGCGGCGCAAACGGCTTTAGAGAAAAAGGTCGATCGGGCTGTTAAATCCCGTGTTAGTGGGGACATAGTCTTAGCTAAGGCAGAGTTGGCCTCCTTGCTTATCAAGAAGGATCAAGCTCTGGTAGTTAGGGCTAGGCTAAAAAGAATGTCTTCTGAGGCGACGAATATGGCCGCTGAATTGCGCGCAGAGGAAAATCGGAACGCGGATAAGCGACATATAGCGTGCGTCACATTGCCGGATAAGCGGACCGTGACTACAAGCGCGGGCATATGCGAGGCCTTTCGGCTTTACTTTCAGGATCTTTTCACCAGGGAGCCCGGTCTGAGCTCTGCTCAGTTCGACGCCTATTTGGCTGACTTTCCCTGCCTTGAGGCAGCTGAAGCGGCTAGGTGCGAGGGTCCCATAACAGAGTCGGAAATCTGGGATGCGCTGAAGCAGGTTGGCCTGGATAAGTCTCCGGGACTAGATGGACTTCCCTACGAAGTGTACTTGAGGCTGTCGCCCATTTTTGTTCCTTTGCTGCAGCTGATTTACAACCACTGGATGAGGCAGGGGTCTTTACCTCGACGCTTCACCAGGGGTGTGATCAAGTTGCTGCGTAAGGACAAGAACGGTGGGGATGGGTTAGGGAACTTTCGCCCTTTGACGATGTTAAATACTGACTTAAAGATTTTGGCGAAGATCTTAGCCAACCGTTTGCAGCTTGTCCTGTCTCGTCTGATTGGCCCCGAACAGACTTGTGCTGTGAAGGGCAGGACGATTCAGGATAACCTTCATATGGTACGCTTGATCTTAGAACAAGTCGACAGTGAAGCCGCGCTGATCAATTTAGATCAGTCCAAGGCCTTCGATAGGGTTGACCATCGGTTTCTGGAGGCTGTCCTGTCGGCGGCCGGTTTCGGAGCCGACTTTCGCTCCTGGATCCGACTCTTGTATGCGTCCCCGGTGCGCTGGTGGAAGTGAATGGGGTAAGGTCGGAGCCTTTCGTATTGTCTCGCTCCATTCGTCAAGGTTGTCCGCTATCGCCCTTGCTTTACGTTCTTGCGTTGGAACCATTCCTTCGCAAGTTAAAGGCGAATCCGGTCCTGCGCGGAATTTCCCTACCTGGTGCTACCACCTCGGCCAGGTATTCTGCCTATGCTGACGACGTTTCGGCTCTTGTGTCGAGCAGAGCCGAGATTGACGAAGTCAGCAAAGAAATCAGTGGGTATGAGATGGTAACAGGGGCCAGGATCAACCGCGATAAGTCTGTGGGCTTGCGGTTGGGTGCGTGGAAGGGAGTTTCTCTTCCCGGACCTTTCCCTGGACGGATGGGCCGATCAAGATACTCGGCGTCTGGTTCGGTCCTGATCTCCAGTTGGAAATGAACTGGTCGGAGGTACAAAAGGGAAGGCCGAGGTCGCGGTTAATCTGTGGTCTCGGAGGAGACTTTCCCTGAAGGGAAGGGCGGAAGTATGTGTTTCACATCTATCCGATCCTCCTCTACCGACTCTCTGTGCTTCCACTCCCGTATGCCCGGCTAATGTCATTAGTCGGACCTTGTTCTCTTTCTTATGGAAGGGCAAGGCCCCCATGGTATCTCGCGAGGTCTGTTGCCTCCATCCCTCTGAGGGCGGTCTGGGGATGCCTAGCATTGAGATCCGTCAATATATGCTTCGCATTACCTTTTTAGACCGAATGTGTCGTGGGTCGAATGAGGAGGGTGCCTTTTGGAAAGAAGACGTCCAGAAACATTTCCGTCCCTGAAAAGTGTGCACTCGTGCGAAGAAGAGGCCGGCCGTACACCACGTGCCGAGTGCCCTTTTTATCGTGAATGTCGTCGCGCTCTGAAGCTCCTCTTACGGGCTTCGGTGGCCTCTCAACGCCCAGGCGTTGTCTCGCAAGGCATTATATCAAGTTTTAGTTAGGGGGGTCCGTACAAGATGATCTGATTGGCGAGCTCGGTCTTACGAAGCAGGAGGCTCGCTCGATATGGCCTTGGGCGCCCGGGTTGAAATGCCTCAATAACGATGAGGCATCACTCACCTGGCTGGTGATTCGTGAAGCCCTCTGGGTCGGCAAGAGACTTTGTTCAGCAGGCTTGGAGAAATATCCAAACTGTCGTCGCTGTACGGGGAAGTCGAGACCATTGGTCACGCCTTCTTTCAGTGCAGGGCGGTAGTGCCGTTAATGCAGGTTTGTTGAAGGCCTCATGGTTCGCATGCTGCAGGGAAAGTTTTTTGTCCTGGAAGCCTGTTCTGTTTGTAGCAATGTGGTGCCGCAGATGACGAAGGCTGAACACTATGTGTTCTGTTGCTTACTAGGGGTTATGAGAGTCGTGATTTGGACGACGCGTCAGAAGGGATTCCATGAGGGCGAGAAGTTCACTTCTTCCCAACTGATCTTGTTCTTTAAGCATCAGCTTAAAGTCAAGATCAGGACGGAAAACGGCGGCTCACCTCATCGGAATTCAGCAAAAGGTGGGTGAATCTTGCGCGAATGTGCCGAGTAAAAGGGCTGACCTTGAGTGGCATTTGGATGCCGGTTAGGCATTAGGATATTGTTTTCCTGGGTTAAACCTAGGCAACCCATCCCGGAGTTAGGTTAGATTAGGTTTTTTTGCATTTTTTCCTTTAGTTTTTTCTATTATGGTAAACTTAGCTAGGTGTAATTGCTCATTGGTCCCCTTTTATTTCTGTCCCCATTTTCTTTTCCTTTAGTTTAACTCCCCATCCCTCCCTCTTTCTTAGGTGGTTAGTGATGTCAGTTCTCTGGTTGATGCGGGGCGCCTTTTTTCGTTTCGTGTGTGTGTGTTTTTTCGTATTTGTTGTTGTGTATGAATGAGTGTGTGCCTGTGTGAATGCCTGTGGAAGAATGAGTGTGGCTTTATTTTTCATAAGTCCCATCGTTTTCGTCCGGTTAACTGATATTTCTGCCACATTCAAGAGTTTGTGGGGGTTTTATTACTAACACAAATTTTATTTAGTTTCTTGTAAATATATTTTGCCATTTTGTATATATTCATTGGGGATCATTTTTTAGAAGTTGTTGTTTTATGCCCCTCCCCCACAGACAATATTTTGTATATAAGGGGTATTTAGGTTTTTTCATGGAGTCAAAGAGGTATTTTGGTGTTTGTAGTAAGAAAGGTATGGATAAATGTGTTGTTTTGGTGAAAGGATTATTGTTCTGTATGATAGGGTCAGTGATTGTGGCTAGCTAAGTTTTAATTTTAGGACAAGTGATGACCGTCTTTTACCCCAACCCCCTTTTTGGCCTTGTGCCGTATTTGTACTAATGTACAATAAATAATGATATGTATTAAGTTACAACCTGCTTTATTTTTGTCTGCCAGCTGGACGCTAGTTGGAACTCTTACGCCGGTAAGTGCTTTTTATTATTGTTATATGCATCTCAGTATCTTTAACTTGCTGTGGCAGGTATTGAACTAACTCTTTGGTCAAGTCGCTGGATTACTTCAACCAATGCTTTTATCCACTGGGCCAGGTGTCCTTGTTGACATCAGTGTATGAATTTTGAGGACTTATAAACCGAATATCTCAGTTACATTTTTTTACCAGAGCTCATATTACAATTTGTTGGTATTGTTTTTCTCTAGCACTCCATATTACTGGTTCCCATATTGTATTCATGTCTATGCTTGGTTGGCTTAGGTGATTTTTGTGGCCTAGCATATATGCTGATCCCTTAAGTTTTTGTATTTTTCAGTTATGTTTTCTGTCTATTATTTCAACCTCATCCCACAGTGGGCAGTGATCTGCTTTTTCCCTCCATATATGGTCAGCCACAACAAATTGTAATATAAGCTCTGGTAAAAAAAATGCTAACTGAGACATTAGGTTTATAAATCCTCAAAATTCAGACACTGATGTCCCCACATGGCCCAGTGGATAAAAGCATTGGTTTTGAAGTAATCCAGTAACTTGGCCCAAAGAGTTGTCTGTTCAATACCTGGCTACAGCAGAGGCGAAAACTTGGAGAGTTGAGTTAAAAGGAAATAGCTTATACTGAGATATCTGGAAGAGGCATGGCATGTGGAACTAGAACAATCTAGGGTTCAGTTCAAAATTCTATTCACCTGAAGAACGTCAAAGTGTACAATGGCCAAAACATTGTGAAGATGGCAACAAAGATGAGGACAACAGTTCAGACAATACGAATAGTGTAAATAATTAATGAAAGATATTTAAAATTATGATTGCTTTAGAAATATAAATAATATATATATATATATATATATATATATATATATATATATATCCTACTGCTCCAAATCTTATTTTAGTTGATACTAAGTTTGAGTAGATGCCTTGTTTGTTTTTTTTTTTTTTGTTTAAATAGTGCATTATTTTTTTAAACAGTGGGAATTATGTCTCCTAGCTTGTGCAGCCAAGACTTAATAAAGAAAATTTACTCTCCGACTTGGTTTTAACCTGTATTCCTAGTGTTAAACATTCAGGGTTAAACTTAGTAACAGCTGTAATTATATTTTTTATATTTTGTAAAAACTTTATTTGTTATCAAGTATTTTTTTTATCTAACAATTTCAAAAAGTTAGTATTAACTATCCTGTAGAATATAGAATAATATATATAATGTGTCTGAAGAAGAAATTATTTTCATATGGTTAATCATGCTTATGCTGGCAAATTGTATTTTCAGTAGCCTTTCAATATATATATATATATATATATATATATATATGTTAAAATCATAAGCTAGGGGAGGAATCCACTTTACAAAGTACAATGTGTGTTTTATACCAGGATGCCAACTTTGGCAGTGTACAGACATTATTAGGTCAGGATCAGATATATCCACTGACTCAGTGCAAGTGGGTTCAACTTCTTACTGCATCTAGCCATTTTTGTTGGACTCTTGTAAGTCTCTCTCCCCAGTTCTGGTCTGATCTGACTAATGTCACGTTGACTGACAATTCCTACTCCTTCTCTAGGGTGCTGAGTCTTCTGATGTGCATTTCATTTGCAGCTTTAGCATGTACTCTGGTCTTTCCTGTGAGCATGTCAGACACATACCAATGGACACACATAGAATCCATGGACATATGCATTTTGATTGTGCTTCACTGGATCACTAGGTTGACTTCTTTCAGCATGGCATCAGGCTCTGCCAAGATGATATGTTGCACGTCCTTCACTGGATGCAGCCAGCACACATCTTTGAGTTCCAGTGAGACCCCAGTGGCAAGGGAGCTTGAGTCTACTCACATCTCCAATGTGCATCTGTCTACATACCACTTGTGCTTGCAGGGTCATTTTGACATATTCTGGCAATGAGTTATATGATCATGTTTTAAAGTGGGTGGTCATTCCCTTCATCATCTCAACCAGCTGTGACTGCTGCCACTCTGCACTTAATAGAAGTTATCGCAACTCTGAGTCAACTGCAAGCAGGGAGGTGTCTCAGCAGTTTCTCACACAGTGTGGCGATTTATCAGCTCTGGTACTTTTGGAATGTTGCTTCCCTGCTTCCAGTAGAGAGTGTTCTACTCTCCTTAGACATACAAGCCAAATACTTGATCACCATATTTTAGCCGCTTCAGCTCCTTACATTTCAGTCCATAATTGGCAAGGTGTTGTGAGCCTGAGCTGGTTATTTAAATTCCATCTGAATTCCTGATAATGTCCATCCCCAATATGGTCAAATCCCAATGGACTCTTAAAGACCTCATTCAGTAGTGAAGCATTTTTCTTCTTTTTTTCTTTTACAAGAGTTGCATTCAACACAAAAGCATTTTGTTACTATTTTCTTCTGTACAGTCCTATAGCCATGGGTGGCAACTGGTCTAGGAGAAGGACAACTCTGAATTCAGAGCCTGAGGAATGGGGTTTGTGGACTTTGTACCACATTATGTGCTTCAGTTCTCTATGTTTGGCTCTTCCAAAAAGTGTGATTGGTTCTGCACAAACCTTTACCATTATAATCAAATCATAACAAAAGGAGATTTTGGCTGTTCAGTTCTAAGAACTGAATTGTTGTGCCCTCATATGTCAAAAATGATGGGAGAGTCCAATATATATATATATATATATATATATATTAGTTGATAATTAATTGATTTAAAATATGTTTTTTTTTTCATTGTTCTAACCAAGTTTCAAACATGTTTTGAAACATGGTTAGAACTGTGTAGAGGAAAAACCATATTTTAAATCAATTAATTTATAATATTAATGCTCTGTAAATTTACATTGAGCACTATTTTGTAAAAATAAAATACCTATAAGAACACCAGATTATATATCTTACTGTTCTTTTTTTTATTTATATTTCTATACATATATATATATATATATATATATATATATATATATATATATATATATATATATATAGGGGGTTTATAGCCAAGGGTTTTGAATGTTAAATTTCTTCTTTGTTATCAGTCTGGGGAGGTGATCCCAGCAAGTGACACCTTTTTGGAAAGTGCTTGAAAATCACACTACTGGTTGGCCCAAGTCTTGTAAATGAAAATTGGGTAGACGAAACTGTTCAGAAGCTATCAATGTTTGTGCTAGTATATAGTCACAAGTTACCGTGAGTGAGGGTTTGAGCTTATTAGCATTGTTCAAAGAAGTGCTGGTTATGCCAGATTATACATTCTCTCCCAGAAATTGCAACTAAGGCCTGCTCAAGCAGACAGGTGTGCTTGGAATACAGGAAGCCAGGTATAGGATTAATACAAATATAAAATGTGTCACTTATCTGAGTGATGTTATATTCAGCACCTCTACTTCAGAATTTCATAGTTGAACATTTGTGTAATTGTTTGGTCCACTTGTTAGGAGGTATCAGCAAATATCAGTCAATTTTCTTGCTTTTGTTATTTTTATATTAAGTTAAAGAAAATAATTTATGCACTTTTTATTGGTGTTTGGTTATATGTAAATGTGATTGTGTGCGCATATGTACACATGTTCACACTGATGTGGTTATTTCTTCTTTTCATAATTTTCTTTATACTTTCTCATTAATTCTTTTCTTTCTTTTCTTTATCTTTCAGCTTTGAGTGTCAAAAGGTGATGTAGCAATGTTATATCTGGTGTCAGAGATAACTTCTATTTAGGTTAAGTTTTGGGAACATTCTAGGGTTTTCTAAACTTTTTGAAAATATATAGGTGTATCACTTTTTTTTTTAATTTTATTTATTGATTGTTTAAATAATTTTTTTTTTTTAATTAATGCTTATTGGATGCACCAAGGCAGCAAATGTTAATCCAAACAGGCTTTGTTAAATAAATTGACAAGTTATGTCTATTATATTTTAATAAATTTTCCCTGTCACCTGATTAATTTCCATATCTTGGTGTTGAAGGTGTAGAGGAAATGTCCAGATTCATGTCAGTTCTTGTTAAGGTGTAGAGTTTTCAACTGACTTAAGTCATTGTTAAGAAAGAAATTACATGAAATTCAAAGTCCACATAATTTGCATCTTAAGTTTTGAATGTTTATATTGTCACATGATGTCATTTTTTAAAGTTTTTAAACTCTGTGATATTAACTGACTATGATGTGGTTTTGTTTCTGAGAAGAATTTGAATACATTTTTAGAATGTCTATTCCAGCAATATAATTGATTTTGTTGATTTTTGGTTGTTTTTTCTTCATATGGATAACTTGAATTTTGTGATTTTTTTTTTCTACAATTTGTCCTGTTGAGTATTATTGCTATTTACAAGTTGTCTTATATTGTAATTTTTATGTTTCTGCATCATGTGTTGCCATGGAGCACTTTTATCAAAATTATATGTACAACAGTGAGTGTGGCCAGTTGTATAGCCTATATCATATGTTTTATTTTTTAAAATACATTTTACAATAAAGTATGTTAATTTGTAAACAATGCTGGTTTAAGATAGAGGATTTTATTTTTGTAAAGTTATTGGTGATTACTAAGAGTTAAAATTTTTCTTAACAGTAATAAATATCTATGATTCATCATTTATGTGTGTCTACACATGCATATACTATAGGGTGATTGAAAAGTAACTCCCTATTTTATATATGATGCAGTCTCTCATCTTGTAAAAATTATAGTTAAACAGGGAGAGGGCGTTACTTTTCAATCATCCTGTGTGTGAGTGTATACATACATATATACACACACATATATCTCTGAGATGAGGTATTATGATTACTTACATTATTTACACTGTTATCCTCATCTTCATTGCCATATTCACAATGTTTCGGCCATTGTACAAGCTGGCCTTCTTCAGGTAATTGGAATTTTGAACCGAAATCTATGCCGGTGGACAAAATAAAGGGTTCTGTTTGAAATTCCAAACACCTGAACAAGTCAGGAGCATACAATGACCGAAACGTTGTGAATATAGCAATGAAGATGAGGATAACAGTTCAAACAATGTAAATAATGTAAGTAATATATAATGGTTTCTGCTATGGGTTAAATAGTAGGGCAGGTGGGGCTCTTTAACCTTGTTTGGTAACTAATCTTAGAGAAGGAAAGAATAAGTCTGGATTCAAAACCTGTGCAGGGTTGTTTGAGGACCTCAGGGTAAACTATGTGGACCAGTTCTCTGGGTGCAGTTGATGCAAACAAGTGGGTGGTTCTTTACAAGCCTTCACCACCATAATTATACCATCATATATAGTCCAGGTGTTTTTATAATTATAAAAACACCTGCACTATATATGATGGAAAAACAAATTTTGGTAAATTCAAACACTGTTTAATTTTTTCATTGTATTTTTCTAATTTTTTAATAAGATATATATTGGAATCAAAATTTTACATAAACTGTTTGAAGTTCATGTTTTGTTTTGTTCAAGTATTTTCAACTAAGTACTTTCTTAGTTATTATCAGAGTGGTAGAGAAGACTTTGTTGTCAACATCATGACATTTTTAGAGTGTTAGAATAATAATCAGTTAAAAAATAGAGCTAATCTTGTCAACCACTCACAAAATTTTACTTTGTACAAGTTTTAAATTTCCTTGTTAGGTATTCTTTTAGTATCATTTTCTCTCTTCCAACTGAGGTGTTTGACTTTAAAACTGAGGATGTATACTATTGTTCAAATTCAAAGCTTAAAGGCTTAGAATTTGGAGAATACATGTACAGCTTCATTCCTGATATCGAACACTTTGTCAAAAGGGTGAAGTTAATAAAAATCTACTTAACAGAGAATTTTCACCATACAATTTGTATAAAAGAGAAATTGCTCCATAAATTCTGTGTTGAATGTGCATAGAATTTGGATAATAGTTGTGCAGCTAATGAATTTAGAAGTAATTAATAATGTGTTTTGTTAGTCTTTAATACTACTTGTGTGTGTGTGTGTGTGTGTGTGTGTATGTATGTATATATATATATATATATATATATATATATATATATATATATATATATATATATATATATATATATATATATCCAAGTATATAATTGGTGTGACGGTTACACACCTGGCCCAGGGTCGAATCCCTTGGTTACGGTGTTAACTGTGACGTTTGCCCTCCTGGTCGCTCCTCCTGGTTCCAAGCGTGCGCCCAACCCCTTGGTTGGATGATCACCAGCCTCGCCTTTCCCAACGCGCTTCCAATACCTGGTTACTGAAGAAACTGTACTGATCTCCGGTCTGTCTACCCACGTTGTGTTTAGATCTTAGACAGACGGGACCAGCAGGGATTGGGGCCGAATACAAGTTGAGTCCGACGGGGTGGCAAAACACAAGTAAAAGAAAAAAAAAAAACCTCACGAGACAAAAAAATTACTGATAAAAAAGGGTGACAACCTTTTATATCTAATGTCCGTTACATAAAGAAAAATTGTTCTCAATTCCCGACCGCTCTGTGGACTATGGCACTAAAAAGTTTCTATCACACAACCTAAAGATTTCAATTGCCTACTCTTTAGAATTGTGTATGTCGGAGTGTGGTTTAGTTCGACACTGGGGCTAATTTCTATCGATCATTCGCAGTTGATTCTTCTCTTCGACTTGAGTTGTATTTCTTCTTCTTCGTCGACTAAGATAGAACTTCTCTTGTCTTCGACTTGGCCAACTTCTCTTGTTTGGCTGCAACTACTCTTGTCTTCGACTTGGCTGCAACTTCTCTTGTCTTCGACTTGGCTGCAACTTCTCTTTTTTGGCTTTCGAGTAATCTTCTTCTTCGTCTGTTTGGGCTGGAAGTTCTCTTGTCTTCGACTTGGGTGGAAGGATTTCTTGTTTCGACTTGGGTGGAAGGATTTCTTGCATAACTCACCTTTTTCTGTCTGTCGTCCGAGGTGATCTCTTCTCGCTGCCGTCCGGGGCTGAACTCATGTCTTCGACTTGGGTGGAAGGATTTCTTGTCTGAGGATTCTCTTGCCCGCAAAGGGGCGAGTGAATCGGGCCTGATGCCCGCGTTCAGGCTCTATCCCTGCCCGCGGTCCAGCTGCAACTCCACTCCAACTGATTTCTGTCGACTGGGGTCCTGCTTTTTATTGACGCCGCAACAAACTGGGGTGGGTCTGTCGGCGCCAGGGTTTTCTCGATAATTCCAAAAGTCGCATTATTTCTGTCTTCTCATTATCGCTATTGTTTTCACCCCTACTTCCTCACAGTGCCCTTTGGTGGGAGGCGCACACCCATCTTTCCCGGTCCTCGTATGTCAGGTGACCGCTCTCGACCAATGATTCCTGATCGAGCACTTCTTTCTTCTTTTCCGCAGATCACGTGACCGTTTCCGACCAATGGTTCTTGATCGAGCATCCTTTCTCTTCTTTCCGCATATCACGCGGACCGCTTTCGCTAATGAGATTGTGGTTGGGCGTGGTTTTCATCGTTCTTGTTTTAAAAAAAAACAAAATCTAATTTTGCCTTTTTTGCACGTGAGAAAAATGACAATCTTGGCTTTTTCTCACCTGGGCTCTGTCAAACAGCCTGCCGCTAATTAGATGTGACTTCAGGAAGAATATTGGCGCCATCTGTGAACTGAGACAATCGTTTTTTTTCACCTCTTGTTTTTGTCAGACCCGACAGTCAGAAAATCCTAATTATCTACATTGAAAATGTCCCCACTTTGTTATCATGGGTTTCCAATTCTTAATAGGTCAGAATCTGTATATAGTTCCACCGGTCACTCCCCTCAACCCAAAAGACACTTTTTTCTCCGATTAAAAAAATTTCGTTTCTATTGTTCTAAAAGAATTTCCTTTCTCCAATTTGACAATGAGTCTTTCCACGCAAAAGTAGGCTAGGTGCTTTGACCGATTTTCTTATCAATTGCCAAAACACTGTCATCAAGCCTGGTTCTTTTTTCTCCCTCTTAATGATTTTTCATTTCAAATAACAATTCTCTATTGTCCTTTAAAATTCGGCCACACGCAGGCCAAGATATCTTTCTGACACTTATCTTCGCTTATGACTGGGTCATGCATCATCCAACTCTCTTTCTTTCTTTTTTCTTTTTCTTCCTCTTTCTTCTCTTTTTCTTTTCTTTCCTCTTCTTCCCTTAGGATCGTCTAAGTACAATCTTAGTGAATTATTTTCAACTCAATTATTTTCCGTTTTAAAAAAAATCAACAACCTGTTTAGTAAACCGAGTAAGAAAAAATTAAATCATATTTCTATGAATATTTCTAATAATGCAAGGTGCCACATTGGTATATACGGAATGAATTCCAATAACCAACATTTACTATTCTTAAAAGAGTGCTCAATACAAAGTAGAGCAGATATAATTATTATTTATAAAATATTATAACATTTAAAACCCATATTGAAAATAAATAAAAAATCTTTTTTTTATTTTATCTTCAACATCATCACTTGATAAGACACCGAGTGTGTTGAAACAAAATGGCTATTTTTAGTGATTTTATAACATACTTATGTTATAATTTTTTTATTATATATATATATATATATATATATATATATATATATATATATATATATATTGGGTATGTGGTTAGAATGTTCGCATTCTGACCATGAGATCCGGGTTCAAATCTCACCATGGTTGATTTGTCAGGAAGAAAATTTCCAGATGTTATCGGACTGGAAAACCATACCATGGGTTGACCCAACCATTTGTTAGTGAAATTGGGTAGATGGAACCCTTGGGGTCATCAATAGCTGTACTAGCACAAAGTCACAAGTCATCATGGCCAAGGGCCTTGTTCAAATTGTTGATAACATGGTCTTTCTTAAAAACTGTAACTAAGGTCTGATCAGCATAGTTGCAGTATAAGCCAAAGGTGGGCTCTGTGGGTGTTGAATAAACACAAATGCCCCTAGCAAGCATCTGCAATAGGGATTGGTTAGCTGCCCTAGTAGACAGTTATCCTCAAATACGAGCTATAGCTATATATATATATATATATATATATATATATATATATATATATATAGGTACTTCAAAAAAAGTAGTAATACCGAAGGTTTAAAATGCATTTTAAAAATGAAAAAAATCTTTCTTGAAGCCTTTATTTTAGCTTTAATTCCAAGCTATTAAATTAAAGTTAATATTTACAATAAACAAAATATTTTGCTGTATTTAAAAAAAGAATTTATGTTGGTTGGAATGATTTTTTTTTTTTAAATCACTAAAATTATATTGACAAATCTGACAACACAACATAATTCTGTTTTATTAAAAAATCTTTCAAAAATAAAATATATTTTTCTGATAATTTATTTGAGGAAGATTAAGTGATTTAAAGTTTAATCAATTTGAATTAAAACAAATATTACTTTTAGTTTAAAATATCACAGAAAAGCATTTTTTAACATGGAAGTGGGTGTTTTTATAAGGTGTTGACATATTTATCAATAGCCTCATTTTTGGCATTCTTAATTAAAGGACATATTAAAAAAATAGTAAAAGTAAGAATTATTTGCTGGATACAAACATGAAGGCCTTTTTTATATAATTTTTTAACTACCCAGTAATCTTAAAAAATTAAGAAAATATCCTAATTAATCTAATATTTTATTGAATTTTATGTATTTTAGCTTTATTAAAAAAATGTTAGAAATTTTACTATAGTTGCTCTTAGTTTCTGATAATATCATATATGGACATCCATATTTTCAAAACTTGGTACGTTTATATGCATATGAAAAAAAATTCAAAATTCTTTTCAAAATATTGGAGATCATTGAAATATAGTAAGCTTTTCCATTTATGATTAGTAAATATAGTTTTTACTTAATAACAATATCACCTAATTGCTACAAATTAATACAGAATTTTAAAAGATATAAAATTTTCTAAATTATTCCAGATAAATTAAAAAAAAATTAAGAGTTCTTGTAAAAATTCATTAATCATAAAAAAATGTTTTTCTTAAGACTAGTGTCCATCATATATCTTATTCATAGAAGCAATTAAAAGCTTTCTTTAATCAAATAATGTCTTAGTTTTATTGCATTTTTTTATTCTATGATTCAGAGCAGATTTTCTGTAACTGATGGAGGCCTGTTTGACAAAAATTTGATAATTAAATTCTCCAAGGACTTGTCTTTATAAATAATATGAATAAAAAGTGCATATTAAATGAATTTCTTGAAATTTCATAAAATTAAATAATTGTGTGTGTGTGTGTGTGTGTGTTAACAGATGTAAAAAAAAAATGCTTTTACCAAAATTTTCTAAAATAGAAGCATTTCTCAAATAATTTCATTCAGTTGTGAATAAGTCCTGAAAGTTTCATTAAAATTTGTCAATTATAAGATTTTTGCAAGAATTTCCAGATCAACATATTTTTCACTGCAAAAAGACATTCAAATTCCCCATATTAATTTATGGCCACCAGTTGATGCAAGAAAAATAAAAACTTATACCCAAGACTTCAAACATTCTAAAAGCATGTAAAAAGATATTTTAATAATATGAAAAAATCCTTTGATCTTTCCTCTTAATAACAAAGATTTTTCAGGATAAAAATTTGTTATTATTAAGATTGGGTTATTTTTTTATCATGTATACTAATTTTTTAGCAAATCAGAGGTTGTGTGTGTGGGGGGGGTGCAGAAAGAGAAATAACTGAGCTGAATTTGTTACATTCACTTTCACACAAATACTTTTGGGAAAGGTTTGTTTTGTAAGGCAAGCTGTAATTATAGTGCTTGATAAGTCTCCTGAAGAGTGAATGTAATTTTGCAAAATGCAGAGTAGCAACAATCATAAGCAAACAGACTTAATTTATTATATATTTTATTTATTTTTTTTACAAGAATACTATATAAGTCCCAAGAGCCACTCAAGATAGAGGGTTACTGAAGGAGTTTGTTAAGTGAATGGTAAGAGTAAGAGGTAAGAGACACAGTTTAGGAGGATAAATGTGTTAACACTAGACTTAAGTAGGTTAAGATTGTAGTTGTTGGGAAAGCATCCTCTTGGGAGTCAGTTTCACAAAGTAACAGTTCATGGAAAGAAGCGGAGTGGAACTTACTTCTCACTAATGGAATATGAAGGGAATGAGTGTGGTTCACATCAGTGTATGTGACCTGATGAGTTTTGTCTATGATGGTTAAAGTAGGTGGAACTAAGGAATGTAGCTCATCTGAACATTTTCTATGGAAATTATATATAGAAATTATAATATATTTATTATGTATATGGTGATGATGAGATTAGTTGCTTCCTTTTAAGGAAACATTTGGCATTTATTGACCAAACAGTTATCATTACTGTCAGTTGAAATTATCTTTCTCTTAAAATAATTTTTCAGGAAAATAATCTTTTTATGTCCACTAACTGGTATTGCCCTGTCCAGTATTTATGGAGGTTTCCTTCCTAACTTTTTATTTAAATTTGTGTGGAAAGTTAGTATCTTGATTGACAGATTACTTTTTCTTTGAGTTGCATTTGCTATCCATTTTTGTTATTGCCGCTGCTGGAAGTCTTCAATTGATGTGGTTTCTTTTTTTTTTTTTTTTTTTTTTTTTTTTTTTGGTGATTTTGTAGCACTAATCTATAAGACCTGATGAAGGAGAATCTTCCTCAAGCCCTATGTCAATATGCACATATTAGTCTACCTATGTTGCAAAACTATTAAGTTTCTGAAGTGCCAATATATAAATAATTCCTTCAGTTTTTATGGTTACTATACTGGTAAATAAATAAGCTAGGATTTCTGTTTGCATCCATACAAGCAAGTTAATTGTCAATAAATAAATACTAACTTGACACCTGAAATTGAATAGAAAATTTACCCAAGCCATGAGCAAATCAAAATCACATTTTCTCTCTCTCTCTTTCTACCAATCATTTTCCTCTCTTCACTTCTATCTCCTATTCTTGTCTTTTCTTTTCCTTCAATCTCTTCTACCTTCTCATTTTCTTTCCTTCTTAAACTCTATCTCATAAATACTACTTTTATTCCCACTCTTTCTTTGACTTTCTCAAACCCATTCATTTTCTTCTTACCATTAGTTCCACCTATTTATATCTATTCCCATTCTCCCTCTCTTTCTTTTCATATTATTTTTCTTCTGCAGTTCCTTTCATACCATTCTCCTTTTTCTTTCTTTCTCATTTCATTTGTAAACACTTCTCTTTGTAGCTGCAATCTGACTAGTGAGATTTTACTTCATTTTTTATATAATATATAAAACAAAGATAAATTGTACCACCTCTGTCCTATCAGAGTTGTTAGGTTTCATGTATGAAATGCCTATGCAAATATATAAACTCTTAAGGGAAAGAGGCAGTACATTTCTTTTTGCGTTTCAACTGTTATTTATTCATCTTTTCTAAGCATGGTGTAAGGAAATAAAAAAATATATAATTGGCAGTGACTGTTTCTCATGAAATACGTTGTGGGTATTTTTGACATTCTAGTGATCGATAGCAAAAAAAGAAACTTCATTAAATGCAAAAATTAATAATGATGGCTAGCATGTGACATTTGAAGTAAAATGTGAAAATTTATATTTTTTTAAAAATTATTTAGAGATTTTAATTAAAAACTGAAACTAACATATTTTGCCCAAATTTGATTTGCATTTAGTCTTTTCATATTAACTTTTCTTGTTTTCTGGAAAGTAAATCTCTTTAAGGTTTTTTATTTTATTTTTTACTAAAATTCACTCAATACAAGTCTTGAGAGCCACTCAAAGTAGAATGTTACTGTCAAAATGGTAATGATGAATGAGATGTCTGATATGAATGAAAGTGGTAGAAAATGAAGACTACCAGAATAATGATTGAGTATGGAGCTCAATTTTTATTTCATCACTCCATAGTACTTGTTCCCAAAAATAATTGTCTTTGTCCAAGAATGTTTTAGCAAAATTAAACCGAGCAACAATATGACATGGTTTATGAAGTGGGGTTCATCGTGGTTGGTTTCCATAAAATCCATTTCTATTTAAACCACCTTTTATTGTGCAAGTATTTATGCTGATAACCATCGTACCCAAACTTTTGGCAATGTCTTTCAAAACAACTCTTGGGTTTATATTAACCTCGCGACACAGTTTTCATGCAGTTCTCGGTGACAATTTGGGTTTTCTTCCATGCCCAGGCAAATTCTCTGTTATGCCAAACTGTTTACACTTCTTTATAACGGACTATACCAGAGGTCTAGAGATAGCCAACCAGTTTGAAATTGTGCTGTAACTATTTCCCGACTTTTGGAAGTTAATAATTCTCTGTCTCAAGTCAACGCTAAGCTCCTTTGTCTTCCACATCATGTTATTAATGTAAGAAAAACAATGGTGACACTCTATGCACCATGTGATGTCCTTTGCTGGAATTATCACAAATATTCTATTGAAAAAATAATCTAGAAGGCTTCACCAATAAAATAATTATGTAAATTACTTATACTTACACAAATTAATCAATTTAAAATTATATTTTCTACTGTACAAGTAATTTTGTCTTTTCCTATTTTGCATAGATTGCCTGTCAAATTTTTTGTATTTAAACTATTGTTCTGAAAATTGTGTTTTATATTCCTTTTTTTGTGCTTAATAACATAAAAAACCTGGTATCTTTCGGGCATTAGATTTTGAGAAATGGATAAAAATATTCAAAATTGATGGGTTTACTAATAATTTTGTCATTGACTTGTGTGTGTGTGTATATATATATATATATATATATATATATATATATATATATATGCGGACTTTAAATACCCATTTTGTTTATAATTTTTATTTTGTGAACACGAGATGTTCACCTCATCAGAACAAAAACATATAAAAACATATATATATATATATATATATATATATATATATATATATATATATATATATATATATATATAACATCGTTCAGGCTGTTGTCCTCATCTTTATTACCATATTCAAAACATTTCGGCCATTGTACACACCCACCTTCTTCATGTGATATACGTTGGAATTTAGAACCAAACCATTTAGTCTGCAGGGGTAGATTGTTCTAATTTCACATGCCATGTCTTTTATGGATATCTCAGTATCAGTTAATTCCCTTTAGTAACTCTCCAATTTTTGTTTCCTCTGCTGTGGCCAGTATAGAGCTCACAATTCTTTGGGTCAAGTCACTTTTTGGATTACTCAGCCAGTGCTAGGATATCCTTAGGGATATCAATGAGTGACTTTTGGGGGCTTATAAACCCCATGTCTCAGTAACTGTTTTTTTTTTTTTACAAGAGCTCATATTACAATTTATGTTATTGTTATTTTTCTCTCGCTCTCTGTACTACTAGCTCCTATATTGTATTCATGTCTATGTTTGGCCAGCATAGGAGATTTTTGTGGCTCAGCATATGAGCTGATTCCTTAAGTTTTCATATCTTTCAGTGATGTTCTCTGTCTATTATTTTAACTTCATCCCACATTCCCTCCATATATTGTCAACCATGACTGATTTTTCTATTTCCCCCTATGTTATGGCTTTATAGCATTCTTGCAGTCTTATTTTAAGGGGGAGGCCTGTTTCTCCTTTACATTTCTTGCCACAGCTGCACTGTGATGGCATACACACAGCTCATAATCATGTTCTCCCTATGGATGGTCTTACTTGGAAGAGACAGCTGTGTCATGTTGAATCACTCCTGAAGGTCGTCCTGATGTTACATGGACCACAGATCTTTTGTATCTTTTCTGATAAGCTCTTCACATGATTTTCCTTTTCAAATTTTCCTTGATTCCGTTTCCACTTTTGGTAAATTCCGTTTTTTCCCGTTTATACTTTTGGAAAATTTCATTTTTTCCATTGTATAGTATTTTATGAGAAAACTTTAATACAATATGCTATAATTATTATTAAAACTGAAAACATAATTCAAAGTTTTATTGCATATAAAGAAATAGCAAATGTTTAAAAATCTTTTTTAACTGTTAAAATCCAAGTCAAAATATAAATGATAGGTAAAAATAAAAAATGTAAAATAACTAGACAATAAAACAATGGAATCTTTGAGGTAGAGCTTTTAATCAGAGCTTCCATCTTTAAAAACACATTCAAAACATGTTCAAATTATTTTTGTTTTTTTAAATAAAAGTATTTAGATTGATTTATAATTATTGGTTTGTAATATAAAAATCACATTTAAAGTATCAACTGCAAATAAATTGAATCTCAGTAATAAATATCTGAATAAAGTCAAACATTTTGACTAAAATTTTACAAAACAGTAATTAAACCATATTAACTGAATCTTTGTAACAAAATATCAAAAAACAAATAAGACATATTCAAAATTTAAATAAAACAACTTATCCCAAGTTGAAATACTGCTCAAATTTAAAATTGCTAATTTCTTAATTTGGGAAATATTTAATCTTTAAATCTCTTCTCTAAATCTCTATTGTAATACACTGTGAATTGCTTGGTGTTCTCAGGGGTAAAACTTTCATATTGTTTATTGAGTAAATGTTTATATTGAGAAAATTAACATTCAGCATCTATGCTGGTAACAAGCATTCATATGATCTTATTGGCAATCTGTTCAAGAAGAGGAAATCTGCTCTTATTTGCATTCCAAAATGATGGGATATTAAAAGGATTTGGTAAACCATTTTGGTAATTCACATAAATTTGGAATTCTTCAAGAAAATCAGTAGAAGGACATTGCAAGTCCTTGATGGCTGCAAAACTGTCTCTAAATCATGGCCTATACTGGGTAGCTGTCTAGGATCAAACAGGCAAGTTGCCTTGTAAAAGTTATACACAGGGTGGGTATCCAGGTATTTATTCAGTTTCAAAAAAGATGTGCGGGAGAAATATTGGAAATTTGAGATAACTCTCTCCCACATTGTGTTTTCTAGATCAAACAGAAGACAGTTTCTAGGCCAAATGTTGAGTTTGATGTATCAGTATGCAAATACTATTTTGCATCCTCCTCCATGTTATATATAACACATGCAAGCAGAGACTTAGTTTCTTTTTATGTTTATCAAAGCTGTAATTAAATGAGTGCAGTTCTTATTTATAAAATGCAGGTTTAGGTGTAAGTTATGATAAGAGGCATGATGTAGTCTGCCATCATCTACTAATTCTACTGCAAGGCCATGGCTCTTTTCTTTCTTAAAGAATCATTCATAAAACTGTACAAAGGATGAGTAATATTTGACCACATTAAACCAGGAATTCCATCTGTTTGCCACTGGCACAGGGGGTATAGTTTCATTTGTTCCTTGTGTCATTTTAAGTATCGCTTTTCCTGACTAGGCTTTTTAAAAAAGGCTGACTTGATGAAAGTAGTGTGCTGGGTAACATCAAATGCTGACCAGTGTGAAAATACTTCACCAACAAGATTAAAAAAATCCACATGACTTACAGTTCGGATTCATGCCTGACTTACAGTTTGATGATTGCATTCTCGCAAGGTTACAGCATCAATGAGAAATGACTACTTATGAATGTTTGCAATTACATTCAAAATGTCGTGGTCATGATAGTCACTTGTTTCATCTCTTATGGTGTTGGCTGATTGATTAGCAAGCTTGGCTTTCAGGGCAGCAAAGTGACAAGAAAACACTTTTGGTAGATGAAGTTGCCTAACACAATTGACACTTGGAATAGCACCACTTTTTTACAGTGTTTTAATATGAATGGCCTCATTTTGTCAATTTTGTGTAGGGGAATGTTAGACAAAGTGCACATTTTCAAAAAATCAAGGACAAAATCATCTCGTACCTCTTTATTCCTCAACAAAGTTGTGATTGTCATCTGTTTCAGTTGAGCCGACTTTTTTTAAAGATTTATTTGTCAACACAAATTTTAGATGCTGGGGTCATTTTCTTTTTTCTTTACTTTTTTTTTTTTTTTTTTTTAGAGGAGCAAACCCAACATTAGAGGTTGATTTACTATATTAACTTTATTCAGTCATCTTAGCAATTTGTTGCTTATTCATGCAACTGGTTTAGATTACAAAATATAAATAAAATATGAAAAAATAATCATTGATAGTTAATATTATTAAAGGAATTTTTTTTTGTTCAATTTAAATTTGTTTACAATAATGAAGCATTGATGATGATGTAATTATTAATCCGGGAGAATCGCTGTGTGCCAGTAAGTTTAGACAAGCCAGTTGTTTCATAGAATGGTGTTATTGGAGAATTTTTTAATTTTTTTCTTTATTTCTAAATTGTATGGTAGGTATGTGATAGTATTTGCTTTTCTTTCATATTCATAAAACAAGTTGTTTAGAATCTTTTACTTGTAAATTGTGTGAGGCCTTAAAAGAAATGAATTTGTTAAACTTATTGGTTTGATTTTTGTCTCTCTCTCTTTCTCTCTCCCCCCACCCCTCCAATTTTTACAACAACTAATGTCTGTCTTCCATTTCCACTTTAGCAATGGATCTCAGTGGCCATGACCAAGCTGTGACTTTCTGACTTTCATCTAGTTTGCTACATACAGTTTCTTGGAAAAGTTATAAAATATTTAAAAATAGACTAGCCAACATATTCTCAGAAAATCAACAACTGACTTTACTTTGTTTTTATGTAAACATTTTTGCTCTTAATTATTTTTCTGGTTTTATAAGGGAAATAACTACAAAGATTTGTAAAAACAAATTTTAAGGAAATAACTACATTATGTTATTGCTATATTTATTAAAATGTTTAACAAAATCGTAGAGACAATTGTTAAGTTTTGAAAGAATTAAAAAAATCTGAAAAAATCAAACAATTTGTGATTTATTATTGAAAATTACATTAGAAATCCAGATTCTTTTTAAGATTAACGATTCCATGATTCTGCAATCACGGACAATTTGTTCCCCTACACATAGGTTAGGCAGACCAGGGCTGTTTTCTGAATGTTGTTATCATTATGTGCCCTTCTATACCAGTTTTTAAGGGCTGCTGTCATATACCCAGGGTAGTTAATATGTTGTAGGGTACTGCTTATACTGACTAAATAAAGGGTTCAGTAAAAAATTCCAATGTATATCACCTGAAGAAGGTTGGAGCGTATAACGGCTGAAACATCATTAATATAGCAATAAAGATGAGGACAACAGTTCTGATAATATTATGAATAATTCCAATACCTCATTTCAGAAATATATATATATTTAATAAAATTCATCAGAAGTGCTATGATTACATACAAAAATCAGTGATCCATGCCTAATGGCAGAGCCAAAATATTATTTCCAATATGGTGTTGGTATGATGACTGGCTATGACTAAAACTTTCATACTTGTTAGATGTGCAATCAGCAGGTATCTAGTGATGGCCTCTAGTGGCCAGTATATGTACACAGAGGAAACACAACCAAAATCACTGAGTGGGGAAAAACAGAAAGTGAAAGATATTGCAACCAAAACTACAACACTGGTAATGATGTTAACACCATCCTTAAAATGGGGGGGTGGGGGGTAAACAGCAACAAACCCCACATCAGGAAAACACCAAAATTATATGTACCCCTCAAAAAGCACTCAATATTACTAGATCCACAAAATTTCGATACAGGAGCAATTATATGGAGTTTTGTGGATCCAGTACTGTTGAGCACTTTTTGGTATAATCACTTCAGTATGTTTAATGAAACCTGTATTAGAGAGTGATTGCTGCCCAAATACACAATTCTTCCCCTTATATATATAATTTGACATTAAATGACCTAACAATGTTTGACATGTTATAAAATCAATCATATCCATATATTATACGATTAAACAATCAAAGAGTAAGATTAGTCATACTACTTTCTCCATAAAAAGTGATTGATTGCATTTTGTTTCACTTAGAATAATTCCACTGACAATTTCTTTTTTCATCACAGTATTTCAACAGCTACCTTTTTTCATATTTCTATTGTATTTTGAAATGTTGAACTTTGTTCTGAGGAGGCATTGGCTGCCCCTCATCCTATAAATGTCACATCTTGTCCCTATTTCTGAAAGCTCCTCCAAACCATTTTTCTTAAACTATACAGAGAATCTGTGACTTTCTAATAATTTTTTTTTATTTTTGGATTATATTTTTTGAACTTTAAATTTATGGTTTGTTCTTTTTTGTTAATGGTTCCTATATGCAATACATCTTGAAAATAGTAATTGTAATATTAGCTGTTTTCTCATAAGAAAACATTCAGTATTCTTTGATTGAGCAGTGCTGCTTTCAGTTGAAATTTATAAAATCTTAAAATAATTTTTCATCATGTGAACTTCTTTGCTGGAATTATCACAAATATTCTACTGAAAAAATAGTCTAGAAGGCTTCACCAATAAAATAATTATGTAAATTACTTACACAAATTAATCAATTTGAAACAATATTTTCTACTGTACAAGTAATTTTGTCTTTTCCTATTTTGCATAATTCACCTGTCAAATTTGTTGTACTTAACCCATTGTTCTGAAAATTGAGTTTTATATTCCTTTTTTTTTGTGCTTAATATATAAAAAATCTGGCATCATATGATTATTAGATTCTGAGAAATAGATAAAAATATTCTAAATTGATGGGTGTATGAATAATTTTGTTGTTGACTTTATATCAACTTTCATGCCTCTTGTGTAAACCTTAACTGTTTATCTATTTATTAATTCATTAGGATTTTTGTTCTGTAAGATATATATTCAACAATGAATAGCTGAACAAGGGTTGATATACCATTAAATTAATCAACCAAACATGTGCTATTAATGTCTATGCTTGGTCTGCTGATCAAGTGATTTGAGCACTGTATATATGCTGCTTCCTTCAACTGACTTATTATGCAGTGCTTTTCCCTCTCTATAATTTTGACTAATTTTTGTAGAGCTTTGTGTAACCACATCTCCTTTTCTGTATGACTAGCTATTCTTGACTTTAAAGTTGCTTCACTCTTGTCCCCACCTGCCACAACTGCATGGAATTAGTCACATTTTTAGTCACGTTTTACTTTAGTAGAGGTTTTACTTTACATGGAATGGAACAATTTTTAAAAGAGATTGTCTTTATCTTGTACAGACTGTATATTCTCTAGTTTTCCCCACAATGCTTGTGATGTATAGTAGACAAATTTTATGGTTCCCTAAATATATGTGCTTGTTGATAATGGTTGTTGATATTATGATTGAAGGGTAATTGGTTCTTTAGAGGGTGTCCTTTATTGCTGGCCATCACTTGTTGATACATGTCTGGGTTGTTTGACACAGAGAGATTTGATAACTAACCTGTAATAACAACTATCAGGTCAGGTCTTATACTTGTACAATAAATTTTGTTGGTCTTTCTGAAGAATGTTCTTTGTTATTGAAATACTATTGGTTAATAGAGAAGAGCAACCAGTAAGTTAAAAATAAAGAAAAGAGTGTAAAATAACAATAATAAACAGCACTTACCGGCATAAGGGTCCCAGCTAGTGTCCAGCTGGCAGACAAAAATAAAGCAGGTTGTAACTTAATACAAACCCTGAAGATTTATTGCAACAATAGTTACAATTGTGGCACAAGGCCAAAAAGGGGAGGGGGAAAGGCTGGTCAACACTAACTATCTTATACCTAGCTAATCTGACTCACGACCCATTCTTACATTACAATTTACTCATTCACCACAAGAACTCATCCATCACCGTTCAATCCTCCAACCACCATAATACCACATCCACTCCAAGGGAACCTACCAAAACGCACCCCAATCCATAAAAATTTGATGATACATAAATGATATACATAAAAAATTCTAATAATGATAGAATGCAAGGAGGAGATGGACCCAATAATAAATAAAAATAAACACAAAATACAAACTAAACATAACACATGTTAGTAGGGACCGCCAACCTCAAAACAGAGAGGTTGCTGGTATCTGCCCAGGGGACAGAATCAAGAGACGCCTCGCTAAGGAGTGCGAAGAGGAGAAAATATTATGTCAAGAATGGGAAAATGTAAAGCTGACCCAGTTGAGATAAAAGGGCCAAAACAAACTGGGGAGGTTGGGAATCTGACTTGACCATAACCAAGGAGCAGCCGATACAGGCCAGGAACAACACTTACTCACATTAACTAGGGTACACTGAAGCTTGTCTAACCAACCAAGGGAGGGTTCCACAGGAAGCCACCCCGATGTGCTATAGGTTGACCTAGAAAAGAAAATCAAGGCTAGCCCCGGTCACACGAACCAAGCTCGCCTCTTTTACCCACCTTTCACTAAAGACTGTCGAATGCAATCATTTTCTATCAGATCTAATCTTCATCTTGAGCTGATGCTAATAAGAAAGACGGTTGCCCCGCAAGACTTCCTCCATTCAAGCTGTCCAAATCACCATTCGAGCCGCGGCCATCAGCATCAGAAACACCATTCGTTTCTCCCGAATACGGGGTGACACATTGTCACACGCGTATGCGCGATCAATGGACACAAGCTGTTCGAGCGAGACGAGTCGTCAGCTCGCCGACATGGTCCCATAAGGGGCAATGGTAGAAGGCGTACGAAGCCCTTTCTTCTAAGCCAAGACCACACCGTTCACAGTCTGGCAAATCCGCCAAACCCCATATGAAAGCCTTGTCATTGAGAGGCAGCCGATTCCGAGCCAATTGCCAGGTAAGCGAAAAACTCAGGGTTACTGAGGTAATCCGCCGCTGACGCCCAAGACCAATAGGAGCGATACTCCTCCTCCGACAAGCCGAAAGATATCACGAAGCTTAATCCTTGAGCGACCCTCCACTAATCCATGATAGAAGACCTTCCCTAGGCCGAGAAAGGTCACTGGACCGGGAATGGCCTTCAAGGCCAACCGACACTGCCAAGGAAATCCGATTCACCCCGGGGTTTACAACGGCGCTCAACCCGCGAGATGGGGGGACTGATACAAACCCTGCAAACTAACTGAGGAATCAAGCTGGTATTTATACAGAAATACCTCCACTCATGTACCAGCAGCCAATCACAGCCCAAGCAATGGACTATCCCACTTTAGCACAATGAGATGCTCCATGGCACCATAAATAGCTCTCTTAAGGTTGAGTTATTATTCACTCAGCGTGCTCCACAACTGAGTGTTTATCTTGACCACGTGATTTTTCTACAAAGAGAATAGGTATTATAGATCTCATTCATTTAAATTTTGTGTCTGGAAGATATCATAATGCTGTTAGAAAGTCTTACCACTACATTTGAACAAAATAAAGTTTGAAGTGGAATAAAAAGTAAAATTAGAATCAATTGTTTTATCACAACACATCTTGCTGTATTCTTCATTTCTGTTTTTTACACCACTCAAAAGAACTAATTTCTCAATTAACAGAGTAAGGCCTTCTCTTGACGAAAAATCATCTTGTTGCTTTTTTATGATAGACAATACTCGATGACTACTAGAGGCAACACATCTGAGGAACATTTGCCAAAATCTAAGGGGAAACACTGAAACAACAAAAATGAGGATACTTGTTTTAAAAAATATTTGTGAGGTAACAAAAATATTTAATATCAAAACTGCAGATGGCTTTTATTTTCTTGGGAGTTTGGATGTAATAAAAATGTTATTCTGCTTTCATTATTGAATACATGGTAGATGATACTCAGCTTTTGTATATATATATATATAGGACTTGCATTTCTGTACTGACTTTGAAATTGGGTATAATGCTTAATGTTTTCATGTACACTACATCAGATTTTGACAATAAAATTGTAATTAAGTTATATTGGTAAAAGTTTCAGGATATATTTAAATGATGTGAATTTCAGATTACAGTATCTATTTTCTCTCTAAATGTGTGGTGGTAAAGGAGTTTTACTATGAAAAAGAATTTGCATTCTTTGTGCATTTTGTAAATATTTGTAAAAATTCACAAAATATAGCACATGGCTGAAAAATTCAGTAAATCAAAGTGGCAGGATGAGAGAGGATTGATCAATTGATTTGTTTGCTAAATGGCATATCAACTCCTTATGGGTCATTTAATGGGGAAATTTTATTTTCTTGGGAGTTTGGATGTAATAAAAATGTTATTCTGCTTTCATTATTGAATACATGGTAGATGATACTCAGCTTTTGTATATATATATATATATATATTTATTAAAGACATTTTTATGTTTAACGTTCTTTTTTATAGATACAAGTATTTAAGTAAATGCTCTGTTTATAATAAACAGTATTAAATAACATTTACCGGCCTGAATGTCCGAGAAATTTTCAGGACGGTAAATGTTATTTAATACTGTTTATTATAAACAGAGCCTTTACTTAAATACTTGTATCTATAAAAAAGAACGTTAAACATAAAAATGTCTTTAATAAATAAATTGTCGGACTTTGTCCATTTCTTTATATATATATATATATATATGTTTGTGTATACATGATTACTAGAGGCGATGATGTGTCTTTTATATTGTAGTTTCTGAAGTTATAATTTGGGATACAGTTGGGCTTAAGAAATTGTAGGATATTATATAGCTTAATGCCATGAAAGTTATTTCATGTTGCTTATTTGGTAGCATTTTAAGCAGATTTGGGTGAAGTCACTACAATTTGTTAGTATGTATTTTGTGCTGGTGATTTTACTATAAGTATATATTTTTATACTTTCATAGTGTTTTATTTTTGTTTGGGAGTTCACTATTGCCCATAGCTGGGACCCTAACAGTTGCTACCACCCCAGGTCAGGGTGAACCTGGGAACAACAGCAATTAAGAGGTTCCATGCTCCTCAAAACCTCCAATCTCTCAATCAGAGGCCTTGCTGCCAGATGTGGTTTATTGTCATAGCCAGGACAAGAGAGAGAGAAAGAAATATATATATATATATATATATATATATATATATAACTCTCTATTTGTTTTGTTCTTTATTTTTCTCATCCTGTTTTGATTTAATCACTTATTTCACCTTCCTTTTTTTGTTTTTTTTTATTACTTTTCACCATGTTTTTTCTCTTGAGTTTTCTTTCTATTTTCCAATATTTTATCTTTTCCATATTCAGACTTTCATATTCATGTCATACATGATGCCAGACTTGTTCAGAAATATCTAAACTCTCAGTTGTATACAACTGCTTTCTCAGATCGATGCTTAAAAATGGCTTTGAATGAATAAAACCTGTTAGGAATTAATGAGGACCATCCCACTTTGAACCTCATGGAATGACACCACAGAATCACGAAGAACTAACAAATAACAGAAACCTTGCAACTTAAGGACTTTCAACAGCAGCAACAACTAAAATGGATATCACATATAACTGAAAGAGAACATAATGACCTAATTGATTGCCATTAATCAATATTATCTTTTATCATTTTACTATCATTCTCTTGAGTTTTCTCTTTCCTCTTTTCTACTAATATCACTATCATCTTACCTCTGAGCCATTTTCTCTTTTCTTTCAATCTATCTCTCTGTATATATTTTCACCTCTACTCATGTTCTCTCTCTCTCTCTCTCTCTCTCTCTCTCTCTCTTTAAACCTCTTCCACATTTTTTTTTTATATTCTACATTCTTTCATTCTTAACTTTCTCTGTTTTTCTCTGTTTCTCTCTCTCACTATATGTAATATCTCTACTTATTTCTTATTCTCACTTCTAGAATTTTAAGCTTCCTTTTTGTCAGCAGAAATTGTAAGTCTCTCTCTTTTCCACCAGGAGAAATTGTAAGTCTTTCTTTTCCACCAGGAGACATTCCAAATCTCTCTCTTTTCATCCAGGAGACATTCCAAGTCTTTCTGTTTCCTTGGACAAATTCCAAGTCTCTCTTTCTTTTCTCCTACATACTTTCTTTCTTATTTCTCTCACTACTGTTCTGTCACAATGTTCTTAACCCTAATTGCATTACCTTAACATATTATCTCCCAATATCACTACACTTTGAAATTCAAAATCATGCTAAGCCATTTCTATCTACCTCACAGATACCAGACCAAAACCTTGTTATAAAGGCAACATCTAATTAATTCTCCCAGATTCTTTCAAAAGATTGCAGTTACACACCATATAATCACTACTTCTCGTTTATCTATATAAGCATCTTACTTTTTCAAGAAATGGTAGACCCTCTTATCCATGAGGATACATTTCAAAACCTCTCCAACAGATGCCTGAAACTGCAGATAAAACCAATTCTATAGATATCTTTTTCATATAGATTCATACCTATAATTTAATTTATAAATTATGCATAATAAATGATTAGCAATAATAAGTAATAAAAAAACAATTATAACAATATACTGTGATAAGTATGTCATGGATAAGAGATTTATTCTAACTGTAAATCTTAGTAAAATCATTATTTACACTAATTATATTAGGACTATTGTCCACATTTTTGTTGTTGTTGTCATTACATTTCGACCATTATTCCCTCAGGTGTATATTGATCTGGGTAACCTACAGAGAATTCTGAACTGAAGCCTTTATTTAATCTACTGGTGTAGACTGTTCTTGTTTCACTGGCCTTATCTAGGGTTATTATCTAATTCTTATTTTTATTTAGTATTGTTCTGTTTTTGCTCACCCATTTCCACTGAGTGTAAGTACACATTGCCTAACCTAGGGATTGAACTCACAACCACTATGCCTCCTAATTCACAAACCAACACTTTTATCCTTGTAGTATAGAGCCTTAAACCTAACCTGTCTGCTGTTTAGGTTGCAACTGCTGCTGCTGTCTATCATGTTTTGATTGTTGTTGCTGTGGTTGAAGACTGGCTATCCTTTGTCTTTCCTGCACTGAATCAGTAGAAGCAGAATTGCAAAGACCAAATATAACTAGTAACTGAAGAAGGGCACTGGGTACTGCAGTTGAAATGTCATCAAAATAAAAAGCAGTCAGAATAAGAACAAAAGTCCAAATATATACAATGATAATTCCTCAGCTCAAAATTTCAGGCAATAAAGTAAATTAGTTGTTCACTATCACAATGTTATGACGTATTATTATGATGGATTACTGTATATTTTTTGGGTATTGTTTTTATTGTTTATCTGAATGTGACAAAGGTGAACTGGTGATTCAGGACACTTTATAAGTAATATAGCTGCTTGCCAATGATAGAACTACAAGTTAAAAGCTTTTAATATAGAGAAATCTTTTCAACATTGCAACTGTTTATTTATATAAGTAATAAAAATAATCTTTAATTATAATGATAAAAACATTTATATAACTCTTATTAAAATTTCCAACTGAAAAGGGAACTGTTTCAGAAACCTATAAAAGTATATATTGATAATATATATTGTTTATATGCAATATATTACATTTTATATATATATATATATATATATATATATATATATATATATATATATATATATATATGATAATAACAGATTGTTAAGGCTTAACAAAACATGTAGACCAGTAAATTACTGGGGTTTAACTTGGAAACAGATAAAAAAAATTTCAATATTAAGAGAATGGAGCAACAATATTTAATAGATAAAGAAAAATTCAAAAGATTTATCTTTCCAACTACTAGTTCCACAGCTATACCACTCTTCAGGTTCAGATAAAATATAAATCTATTGTGGTGCCTGCAAGACTTGAAGTTGGAAAGATAAGTCTTTTGAACTTTTCTTTATCTATTAAATATTCCTTTTTCATACTTATGTTCACCTAATGCAAGGCCCAAGAGCCACTCAAGATAGAGTGTTACTGTATGATGTTGTGTGAGCATAAGAAAAGGCAAGAAGCAGAGTTCATGAGGTTATACAGGAAAGACAACAGGTAATCCTAGATATGAAGAGTCAAGATTGTAGTGATTGGGGAAAACATCCTGTCAGAAGTCTGTTCCACAAAACACCAGTTTTTGGGAAGAAGCTGTCAGAGTGGAACTTGTTACTAATGGGATATGTAGGCAATGGGGATGAGTAACACTTGTGTACAATGGTATGGTGGGTCCCAGTTGTAAAGGTCAGGGTCGTTGGAATAAGTAATGTAGCTCATTAGAATATATATATATATATATGTATGTATGTATGTATGTATGTATGTATGTGTGTGTGTGCATGTTTGTGTGTGTGTGTATATATATAATATATATGTATGTATATATATATATATATATATATTCTGTGACTTCCATTAGTCCATCTGTCACACCCTCTAAAATAGTCATACATTGACCAATCAAGACAATATTTGTGGGAGAAATGAAAACAAGTAAGGGGATACAGGGTACTAGGGTGCATAGCTTAGTACAACAAATTTTTCCTCAAAAATTAATTAAAATTTTTAAAAACTTGATATTGAATTATTTGCAAATACACTTCAGCTTCAAAAAAATTTTTCCACTGTTTAAATTCATAAAAATTTCCTCTAGATTTGGTAATGGGTAGCTATGGGATTCTAAACGTTTGTTCAATCCTATCTAAAAATCAGCACAAACACAAATTTCATTATTATTTTTCATTAAATACACTGCTGGTGCTGCCCATTTTGAATGGTCAGTCTTTTCAATTACATCTAGTTTTTCAAGTTTGTCTAATTCTTTCTGACTTGATCTAATGCTGCAATCAGTACACTCCATTTCAGTTTAAACACTGGTGTTGACCCTTTTTTCACTTGAAATTTCACTTTGACTTTGGGACACCAACCCAACACATCTTACCCAACATCCAGAAAATATTTTTTCAATTCTTCCTTTAAATTTTCACACTATTTTTTGCAATAAATATTTATAGGTAACTCCCACAACTCAAATAAGTCATCCAGTCAGTAGTGAATAAATTTGTCTCATTTTTTAACACCTTTTTTTAGCCTTAGCTTTTACACACTTGTTATAAAATAAAACATTACAAATCATTTCACCAATAAAAAAAATAATTCCTTACCCAACACGCTATGTGCAATTTTCGAAGTTCTCTTTAATGTAGGTTTTCCATTTGTTTTCCACATGGCTTTATTAATTATTGTGATATCACTACCAGTATCTAGTTGAATTTTTACATCTACATTGTTAATTTTCATATACACAAATTTTTTTGGTTTTCTGTACTATTTTTCTGTCCCATCATTGTGTATGAAATTTCTTCTGTGAGAAATGGATTTAGTTTTATAGTGTGACTTTTTATGTCCTATTTTTCCACACTTGTAGCACTTTGAATTTTTAAAGGACTGTTGTCTCTGAGGTGTAACCTTCCACATCTGAAGCATGGATTAATTTTTCTTTTTCCACATTTTTCTTTAACTTGTATATATGCGCATTCTTTTTCTTCAATTTCTCCTGTATTTCATCTCAGATTCAGGATTCTCTTATGTTCGTCCAATGTTTCTTGTAGTGTTAATTTCTCATTCTGTTCATTTCATTGGAATTCTAGTACATATTTCTGCATCTTTTTTTGCCATTAACCTTTGAACAAAAATTACCCTTTAAACAACTCCAAAGTCAGTTTGTTTAATTTGAATCTTTTACACTCTTTGTTAAAAATTCTAGCTTATGTGACAAATTTTTTCATCAGATTCATACACTTCCAACAAGTATTGAATAATAAACTTTTCTCACTAAAAATTTTAGTCAAACTCTTTACTCTTTCTTCAAACAAAATGTTCCTGTTTTTTTTTTTTTATTGTTACAAAATTACAGTATTTTTATGTTTTATCTGTGCTAATTTTCCTAACAAAAGATTTGTTTTTTAACTGTCTTCCCAGTCACTGCATTCTTCTCTGAAAAATGCTTGTATTTTCTAAAAGAAGCAGAAATGGTAATTTTATTATCTGAATTGGATGTGAATTAAGCTATGGCATTTACCATCATATTGGGAGTGAAAGAACTTGTGGAAGTTTTTGTCTTTTTCTGTATTATTTCAATTAAATTTTGTTTTTGGAGTTCCAACAACTGCTGTTATTGCTGCTGGTACTGTATTTCTACCACCTGGACTAATAATTCTTCTTTACTTAAAGAATATCTGGATTTTTTCTTTTCTTTTCTTTTTTTTTTTTTTTTTTTTTTTACACACACCAAAGAAAAATATTAAACCAAAGTGTTTCTAATTTCTCATTGTCACTTTCATCATGTGCGCCAAAAGAAAAAAGTACTTTTTCCTACTCAGGGCCAGTGTTAGGGTCTTAGCCCCCCCACCAAACTTTGATATGCCCCCTCTCTCTACTACATGTCAATTTCAAAGTTTCCTAACCTGGGGGTCATAAAACCTTGAAAGAAAATTGGCTGGGAGAGCAGTGCTTTTTTTAAATTACCAAATATCAGAGAATTATCCAATTTAAATGAAAATTTCAGTACATATTCATTTTATAATGAATAGGTATTTTATTTTTAACAAATTTGAGTTATTCTTTTTGTAATAACCACCAATATTTTCATGACTAAATTTTACTCAAAAAAATAAAGATTAATCACTGACACATCACTGCTGAAAAAAAAAGTTTAACAAAGATTCCAACACAACACAAAGAGGATTGTCTTAAAAATTTGTTTTAAAAATAGTATTTCAGTTTTCAGGAAAATTTTTCATATATTGAAAACTTTAAACAGTTTTATTTTTTTAAGTGACCATTTTCTCGGTTTTATCTTTCTAGAAGTATAAAAAATAGGGACTAGAAATTTTATTTTAATTACTAGCCATGGACTTCTGGTTAGTATTACTATTAGTAAAAAAAAAAAAAATCGGAGATCTTCCTTTGTGGATGATCTCAGAATAAAAAATGATTTTACCAAAATATATTACCCTCTTAATTGGTTTAAAAGAACTGTTCAGAAAGAAAATTACAATTTAGAAAAAATAAGTGCTCCTGAAATTAGCACTTCTGCCTCCACTCACCAGTAGACATGGTGCCCCCATGTGATTCAAAGGTTTGGGGTAGTAAGCACTGGCCTTGTCGATTATTATAGTTGATGATTGATAGTATAACTTAGGTAGAAAAAAGTACAAAAAGCAAAAAAAAAATGCTGCTAAAACTAGCCCTTTTAGGGCTCCAACCTCATCAAGGGTTCCTGCGTAGTACACATCACACCTACCATGCAGATACACAATGTATATTATTAACTGATGGCTGACAATGTCAGTTTAAAAAAATGTTGGATGGCTACATAACAGTGCTGAAAAAAATGTCACCAGTCTGAGGTAAGATGCACCAGCCCTGTTCCTACTCTGTATGGGTTTCAATCCCTTGTCTCCACTGTTATAACTCACTCTTATCAGTTATAATATTATGTCTCACTTAGGCTACTTGCCATGATATCATTATAAATTCTCCTCAACTCACTCCAATGGACTGCTCTGATTCACTTTGAGTTCTTTATTTAAGGCATCTTACCTAGTTCATTTGTGTTACTGGGGATGTCTTATTTACTCCACAACACAAACATTGAATAATGCATATTAATAACAACTTACAGTTTTCTACAAAATGATCAGTTTGCTCAGTTTAGAATAAGGAAGTGAGATATTATTCAATCATGGGAAATTTAATCTTGGGAGAATCATATTTTAAATAATTCCTTTTAAGCATGCTACTAGATTAGCATATAGGTCCAACCCATTTACTGTTGAAAACATTAAATGTAACTGTCACTTCTACTCCAACAGTTTCTTTCTTCGTATTTCCTGACATTGGAACTCCCTTCCTCTCACTTGCTTCCCTGATAACTCTTCAAAAATTTAAATGCAACATCAATTGCTATCTTCTATTGCCTTGATCCCTGTCCTTTTTTTTTTCCTCAATCCTCCCTACGCCCACTCTTTTCTCTCACTTTCACTATCTGTAACCCCCTGCATGCTAGTGACACTCTTGCTTTGCTTAAAAAATAACTAAATAAATAAATAAGGTCAGATAAGCAGGTCTTAACAAAAGTACAGGTTGTATATTTCTAATTCCACAATCTTGAACCTAACCATTGTTGGACCAAATATATGTTAGAAAGAAATTGACTATTTTAGTAGTGTACAATATCTACATATTTTATACAACATCTGATATCCTATATGGTAAGGAATACTTAACAGGTGAAAAGACTTGCATTAATGGAAATGTCGTTCTACAGAAGGATGATGAAATTATCCTTTGAATATATATGAGCAATGGGGTAGTTTTAAGAAAAATGAGAACTACAAGGAAACTTAAATTTACAATGAGAAAGAGACAGCCAAATTATTAGGACACATAATGGGAAAAGAGTGCTTGGAGAATTTGATACTCACAGAACATATTGAAGGCAAGAGAAGGAAGAGGGAAACAGCAATTAATCTATTTGAGTTTATGTGAATGGATGACAAAACAAAGAGAAAGGATGGTAAAGAGGTTGAGGTTACTTAAAACAACAAAAGACAAGATGTGAAAAGGCATGAACCCCCATATCCTGAAAATACATCACAGAAAAGAAATTAGTTTAAATTGCATTTTGAAACTATATTTAAAAAAATTTCTAGCAGAGCCACAAACTAATATAGTCAGGTTTAAAATATGCCCAACTACAGAGCACTGGATTTAATACAATTGTATCAGTATATCTATCTATCTATCTATCTATATATATATATATATATATATATATATATATATATATATATATACTAGCAGCATGGCCCAGCATTGCCCATGCTTGATTCAAAAATCATACGATTCATACAGCAATAGCTATCACTTGACTTAAAATATTTTTGCCCTTCCTTGCCTTTAAAGGAGTGCCCTTTGCCATGCTGATGTTGCTACATGCCTTCTTGCCTATCTCACACTGTGAATTTTTTCTAAGCTCTATACTAAACATTAAATCTGTTACAAAAAAAGAACTAAACAAAATGAACACAAAAAGGTCAGCTTTAAAAAAGGACTTGTAACTGGAAAAACCAAATGAAAAAAGAATGTTAGCAACAAATACTCTGTGTAATCAGAATCAACGTTGAGTTTAACCAAGCGAATGAGCAGCTATCGATTTTTTTTTTTTTTTTTTGCATGCTAGTTAACATTCATGTCATTCAGCTGTTGGCTCTTACGCTGGCCAATAGAATCTTCCTGCCTATTCGTGGCAGCCAGCTATAGGCTCTCACTCTGGCCAGTACAAAATGGCCGCAAACTACATGAAAACTGCTGTAGAAGCATGAAAAGAACAATTAATTCCACTATCGATGGGAGTTGGGAAATACAAAGTCAGCCTTGGCCTTCCCGCTAACTTGGAGCATTTGCATGTAAATTTTGGTGCAAATCCGTTGAAAATTGCGGGTATACATTCGTTACACACACACACACACACACACTTCCTGCCTTATATATATATATATATATATATGTATATATATATAAGAGCAATCACAGTTGAGATCATATTGTCACTGTGAGGTCCATGATCTTTTTGATAGCTACATAGTTTGTGCTTTGCCAGTTTTTAATTTTGTTCTCCTAGACTGGTTGCCAACCACAGCTAGAGAGCTGAGTAGAAGTGATGAGCTCATATCTTTTCTTACTACTCCAAATGTTATTTTGTGGATACCCATGTTTGAGTAGACCACCCTGTTTTTTTTTTGTTTTTTTTAAACAGTGTGAATTACATCTACCAGTCTGCACATCTAAAAAATTAATTGAACCTTTCTGGGCTCTAACACTCTCTGTGACCAAGCTGTCTAAAGTATACCAGATCAGACAATGGTTTCAAAGTTTAAAGTTTCAAACCCTACTGGAGAGCACATTTTCATTATTAAGTCTCTCAATTGTGCCAACTGGTAGAAAACTGGTTTTCCCAAACATATGGGTATCCACACAAAATAATGTTTAGAGTAGTAGTAAATATTGTCAAATAAAAAAAATCCGGAGTCTTTCTATATTTCTGAGATGAGGTATTATGTACAGTATTTACATTAGTCGGACTATTGTCTTCATCTTTGTCGTCATATTTGTCACAACATTTCGACCGTTGTACGCTCCAAGGTTGTTGGAATTTCGAACTGAACCCTTTATTTCGATCACTGGGGTAGACTGTTCTAGTTCCACGTTCCATGTTTGATGGATATCAGTTATCTCCTGCTAATTTTCCCTCTGAAAGTTCTCCACTGCCTTAACTGAGTATTGAACTCACCTTC
Source organism: Acanthosepion pharaonis (assembly GCA_903632075.3). Classification (NCBI taxonomy): domain Eukaryota; kingdom Metazoa; phylum Mollusca; class Cephalopoda; order Sepiida; family Sepiidae; genus Acanthosepion; species Acanthosepion pharaonis. Next base: position 233,565 of record CAHIKZ030003842.1, on the reverse strand, counting down.
TTTGGGTCTGTCACTGGATCTAACCAACACCTTTATCCACTGTGCCATGTGTCCTTCTGAGTATTATAAACCTAATGTTTTCAGCATCATTTTTACCAGTACTCATATTGCAATTTTGCTGTTATCATTGCATCCATTGATTCTTTAAAAATTCATACTTTTCCCAAAGAGTATTTGTGTAAAAGTGAAGGTAATGAACTTGGCCAGAATTTGAAATCAGTTTGCCAATCTCTCATTCTGAGCCATTAAGCATTACACCACCTCCACATCTTTATTGTATTAGTAATGAATACAAAAAACAAATCTCTAAACTATAACTGCAGTGATTTTTTTCTTCTATTTTCTGGTTTATCCACTGAATAAGTATTAATTTCAATTTTTATACTTCTTTTTACAGAATTTTTAAGTATCAAGTCCTATGTATGGAAACAAATACCTAGTTCCAGATTAGAGCCCTTATAATTTTCACTTTCTACTTCCTCTTATGTTCATATCACATACATCATTCAGTAACGCTCTACCTTGAGTGGTTCTTAAGCCTTGTGTTAGGTGAACATTAGTGGGGAAAAAAAATGGTACAAATGTATTAATTATTAAATAATTTTTTTTCTTTAAAGATGTTCCAGCAGGAAAACGAGTCTGAAGATGTATTAGCTGAGTTGCAACATGAAATGCTGATTTCTGAGTTTTATACATCTGTCACTTATGGATTCCAGTTAGAAAATAAATACAAGCATGAAAAGACAAATGCAGATATCATGGCAGGTAATGATGCTAGATTTATTGATTTACCTATTTTTTTTTGTGGGTGTATATATACGCACATAGACACGTACACTAACACCATATTTCATACTGTATAACATTCACCTGCATATAACACAGACATCCTTGTTTTTAAGCTAAAATTATATACTTGAGATATTTTAACAAAAGAAAGATCCTGAATACTGAATTCATTCAGTCCTTCAACTTGCTGGCTAAATCATGTCAGTTTTTCTTTGTAAGGTGTTAGACCCTACTCCTACCACATCTTCTATGTTTTGGTATTTTTATTCTTAGCTCTGAGAAGGAGTGGATCCACCTGTTGTTTTGAATTCAGAGTTGCTCTTCCCCTAGCCTGATTATCTACTAAGGCTAGAGAAACCTGTTTGCCCTGCTATTTTACCTGCCTTTCCAAAGGACAGAAGACTGAACAAAATCTCTCTTGACCCAAATTTGAACTCAGCTCACTGATTTTATTTTCCTTTTCTTTTAGGCCCACCACACTTTCAAAACAAAAACTTTTCAAATTTAAACCACAAAGAAAGAATGCTCTAGAAAGGATGCTTCCCTGATCATTACAATCTCTTGAAGTCTAGAGTCAACCATTATCTGTCCTACATATACTCATAATCTGTACATAGTCCCTCCTCTTATTGTCATACAACAACCTCATTCAGTAACCCTCTACCTTCAGTGGCTCTTGAGCCTTGTATTGAGCGAATATTAAAGAAAAAAAAAGCAAATTTACTATTATAAAAAAATTCACTATTATCAAACCCTTCAAATTATGGAAATTTATAACTTTCATCTTTTTTCCTAGAATTCTAAATATTATTATAGCAAAAGAATTTATATTATAATAGTAATATAAACTGTACTTACTTATCTATATAATACTAAAAGTCTGTCATACTTGTATGGTGTGTGCATCTGGCGCATAATGACTGAAGTTAATCTGATTTAAAAATTTTTTTAAGTGAATAAGATTTAAAAATATGAGTTGTTTATACAGTAAGTATTTCTATTTTAACTTCCTTCAAACAGACAATTTTTTCAATTAAAATATCTTTAAGTTAAAGACAGACACAAAGATATCCCACTTTGCTGTTTCATTCAGTTGTTTGTAGAGAGTTATTATTCATATTTTAGTTTTCTTTAAAGTAAACAAACAGATAATATATTAATTATTTAAAAAATAATTTTTAGCATATTTAAAAAAAAATTCAAGTGAATATGATTTAAAAAAATATTTCTTGGCATATTAAAAAGAATGTTTTTAAGTTAATCTGATTTAAAAAATATTTTAAGCGAATAAGATTTAAAAAATACAAGTTGTTTAATTATACAGTAATATAACAATTTGTTTTGCATTTTATGCGAGTGTTTACAGATGCCATATGCTGTTACTGCAGTTCAAGTTTATCCCGGAAGTTCTATTCCTATTAAATGCTATAAACAATGACTAAAATGTTAAACAAGAACTTATAAACCAGATAAATGAGGACATGAACGAATTGAAATATTTAACTGAATCATACAATTGTATCAGCATATCTATCTATCTATCTATCTATCTATCTATATCTATATATATATATATATATATATATATATAAGAGCAATCACAGTTGTGATTATATTGCCACTGTGAGGTCCATGATCTTTTTGATAACTACATAGTTTGTGCTTTGCCAGTTTTTAATTTTGTTCTCCTAGACTGGTTGCCAACCACAGCTAGAGAGTTGAGTAGAAGAGATGAGCTCATATCTTTTCTTACTACTCCAAATGTTATTTTGTGGATATCCATAATAAAATAAACTTTCATTTCAATGGTATGTTGAAATCAACTTCAATGTTTTATAACCTGAACCATCAGTGACCTAACGGGTCACAGGTAGTCTAGCAATATGTACTCTTTGTGTATAACAAACAGGAAGTATTTTAATTTACTTTTCTTTTTTTTAGATGTTATATTTTATTTAAAAAGTGTACATTACCCTGAATTACAGTGTGTGTCTGTGTGTAGGTAGGTGAGCCCTTTCATATAAAAACATGATTATCCATTCATTTATGTGACTGTTGTTCAGTTGAATTTCCAAATTTAATGCCATTTGATTCTAGGTTCTTTCAGTTTTAGATTGACCAACAATCTGCCCTGTTTAGAAATCAAACAATTCTTGTACATTGGATTGGCTTTAGCTTGTGAAGTGTGTCTTTTCCTCCATAAGAGATGCAGTCAGTATATTCTGCATCCATGTTGACAGTGAAATGCATTCCTTTAGTATAAAGCATTGTAATGTGTTTTCTTTTCTTTTTTATTTAATAAGTCTGATCAGTTCAATAAGGTCAAATTAGCTACTGATTTTAAAAAAATGACCTACATTCTGTTGTTAACTGGAGCAAAGAATGGCTTGTTAATATTAATGCCTCCAAAAACGAAACTGCTCTCTATTAATAATCTTAGAGAACCCTTTCTGCCTTCCATCAGCATGGCTGATGCTAACCTCCAGGATCAGGAGAGTGACCTGTAGCGCTTTCTTGGGCTAATGTTTTCAGCTGACATGGAAAGATTATATTGAATTAATTGCTAAGTTGGTTCTCTGTGTCATTCTAGATAATTTTTCTCACTCAAATCTATCTTACATATTTATAAGTCTGCTATTTGTCCATCTTTACAATATTGCTGTCACATGTGATCCGGTGCTCCTGCTATATATTTAGAAATTCTTGATAAAATTCAAAGAAGAATTGGCAATATTATTGATCCTGACCTAGCATCTCAACTTCAGTAACTTTCCACTTCTGTAATGTAGTTTCCCTGTGCCATTTCTATAAATACATACTTTCATGATAATTGTTCTGATGAACTTTTCTCTATGGTAACTAGACTGTATGAATGTAAGTGCAGTACTAGATTGGCAGTAAGGTCTCATCATTTTACAGATGGCTATTGTTCTAAGCTAACAGTTTCTTTTCATGCACTTCTCCCTTGTGGAACTCTCTTCTGGCTTCTTGCTTTCCAGTCAAGTTTGATCTTCAAAAATTTAAATGCAATGTCAGTCATTATCTTCTATCTTCTTAATTTCTGTTCTTTTATTGTTTTCACTCCATATTGTTTTGCTTTTTCTTATATTCTTTCATGGTCAGTAACCCCTTGCATCTTGGTGGCTTTTTTGCCTTGTGGTGAAATTTAAAAAAAAGAATAGTGGTTTTTATTAAATGTTAAATATGAATAGAATAAATTTGTTTATGCAATGTCTGTATAAATATACATTCTGGTTAACTTTGTATCACATATGAAGTATTAATTTTGCTTATTCTAAGAACACTATTTTTAATCTTAAACATAGAATTTGTATCTGAAAGAAATATTTATTGAATCACATATGATAGGAATAACTGTTATTTTAAGCTTCTATAATTTAGAAACTTGTGAAGTAGTTTTGTAAGTTATATGAAGTCTGTCAGGAAAGTATAAAATCCTATTGAATACTAGCAGCATAGCCCGGCGTGCCATGTCTAATGGATGTCAGTTATCAGTTATCTCCTGTTAATTTCCCTCTCCAAGTTCTCCACCACCTTAACCAGGTATTGAACTCACAACTCTTTGTGTCCCGTCACTGGATCTAACCAACGCCTTTATCCACTGTGCCATGTGTTTTTGTGGAACTAGAACAGTCTACCCCAGTGAGCAAAATAAAGGGTTCAGTTTTGACATTCCAACCACCTGAAGAACACTGGAGTGTACAACGGCCGAAAAGTTGTAATAAATATGGCGACAAATAGGAGGACAATAGTCCAAATAATGTAAATAGTGTAAAAACAAAAATAGTCTACCAAGGGCAATAGTGACTGTCTACTTCAAAACACTGCCATTGAGATCTCACACATGACAGTATTGCTGAATATAGTATACATAATACCTCATCTCAGAAATATAGACAGATTTTTGTTTTTGTTAATATAAAAGGGCTCAATCATTTAAAGACAAACTTGATAAATGCTAAGAGCCAACTTGATAGAAAACAAGTTGGAATTTTAATGACCTTAACGAAATGAAAATAAACTTCTTTATTTACTACTTAGAAGATCAATTACATTGAACATAATTAAAAGACTCACCCTAACCTATCATAGTTACAATGATCTATTCAGAATGGTATCTTTTTCTTTTTTCAATTCTTTATTCTTTCTTTTTTCATAAAAAAGATATTCAATTTGTCATGTATGTTTATTCAGCATCATTATTTCTACTAATTCCTCTTTTCCTTTACTACTACTACTACTACATGCAGTTTCTCAGGAAAGCAGAAGCTATTTCCATTGTGCTATTTGTTTGATGACCAATGAATGATTTTTGGCAGTGTTTAACCTTCCTGTCTGTAAAAAAAACTGTGTCAAAAGGACAGTTGACATTGCTATTACTGAATACACTTTTGACTCCCTTAGCAATATTTATTTACAAAATTATAAAATATGTAATTCAAGTGAAATACAATGTTTATTATTTACCTTTTATAGATTGTGGCAGAAATAGCTCCTACATAATGGTATGACATTAGCTAGATGAAAACCATTATGTGGGAGGTATTTCTAGAAGGTATATATTTCTGCTGCCCCCTGTAATAAAGATTTATTTAACACTAGCTTAAAAGCTGCCCTGTCAGGTGGCATTTAAGCTAGCTCCTGCAGAGGGCCTCTTGATTGGGCCTCTGGCTTGTTCAGGAGTTTGAACACTTTATTATAATTTTTTCCAGAGCAATTTATTTAAATTTTTTCCTGTCTTTTTTTTCTTCTTTTTTTTGCACCTAGTTGTCTACAACAGTCGCCTGAGAGGATTTGTGATTCTTGACACTCGGGGAATTGTCACCTGTAAACTTGACAGAATTGGGTTGAAAGGTAAATTATATCCTCTGTCTTCAATAAGTCATTGCTTCCAATTAGTTTTTGGAATTTCATTATTACCTTCTTTTTTTTTTATTTACAATCAGCAATAAATTCTTTGAAATGTCAATTTATAAATAAAATTTTATCATTTTAAAAGTTGTCTATTTTGTGATGTTTTCTTAAATTCTTTAATAGTTTATTTATTGAAATTTTATGAATTTTCAAGTATATTGACATGTCATGAGATATCAGTGCTTAAATGTAATGTTAGGTGTCCCTACCATACCTTGATGGGAACAGCCAGACATCTCTTCAATCCTGACATCTGATGAGTCATTGGCAAGGTGACATGAATTATCAGTTTGAACAGAGCATGAATGTGTTATCCTTTAGCTGTCATGTCTCCAACTGGGGTTTAGGTGAACTGACATGATCAGCTTTGGCAACACAGCATAAACTCTTGCTGATGTTTCATGTCCCTAAAAGTGCTTGAAAAATTAGTATTATAGAGTTGGTTTCAGGACTGAAAAGTAATTTGAGGTAAATACCAATAGGAAGGTTCAGATCTAAAGAAATCATAAGTCCGGGGTCGTAATTCCAAGGGTCAAAAATCGGTTTTGCAAGTCCAATGCCAGAAAATGTCAGTGGCGTAAATCAAAAGGGTAAAAAAAATTCATTCACATCACAACTCTCAACATACAGCTACCTCTTCACCCATGAAGATCCAAGCAATTCTGTGGTCCAAAGGAAAATTATTTTATTGGGTTGTGTTTGGTCAAGACTGGCAAATGTTATACTCTAAGCCAAATCTTGTTGCGATTCATGGATCCTTCTTTATGGTCAAAAACTAAAACAGTCTACAGGTCATCTCAAGGTTACTGACTGGTGGACATAGTGGTAAGTAGTCACGTGACAAACAAGGTTTTTTATTCAATCGGAAGGTACCACAAGCTGAGGGCACGAATGCCTTTTTGATTCACCAAAATAATATAAATACAACCCCACAGGCTACAAAAGAGGGTGCTTTCTTGTCTCATCAGTGACTTCAACAGTCAGCGGCTTCTTTGCTCGCTTCATCCCACAAGAACACTTTCCCTTAGCAGACCTACCGCCCACCATCACTACTTCCAGGCTTCCTGTCCACACACTCACATGAAGCCAAACTTGAGCATCAGTTACCATCCTCCCACTCTGACTTCGTCTAAATGAACTTCAACTGCAAACCTCAGAACTCTTTCTTGAATGGACTTCTATTTGTATTGTTCTCCTGTATATATCTTCCTTGTTTTTTTTTCACAAAATATATCTTCAACCTTACTCCTTTTGCTTGCTACCATACACTTAATATAACACAGGGAAGTGTAAACAATTACTATATTTTGAGTCATACTAAAGTCAACATAATCTTGATTCTGATCTTCTTTTTTGACACCACTAAGAATACAAATTCTTTTTCAAGTGAATATTTGGTATTCTCCATAGCTACACTCTCATCTGATCTCACGATTACACAGCTGACAACCCAGAGTGGGCCTCTTTATTCTTGCACTTCTTAATGGGATAATCACTGTCTCTTTTCCCGACAAGTCATCTTTTGAGGAGTTTTCAGTCACTGAAATGTTTGCTTCTGAGGACTAACCTGGTGAACCTCTATTTGTCTTGTAGGACAATTCTCTGTGGAAAATTTGGAGTCCTAAACCTAACCTGCCTGCTGATGAATGCTGCTTTTGTCTTGCTTGATTGCACTCACTAAAGCTCTTCTCTTTGTTACAGCTGCTGATTTGTTTTAGAACTGAAATGTAATCTTCTTTAGCATAAGAAAAAGAAGTTATATTAATGGTTGTCAAGCTGTCTCAATATGACTGAATAGCAATTTAATGAGATGAGTATACAATCTGATTATCTAATCTCATTCTTTATTTTTCATTTATGACAGTCTTTGAGTATAGATTAAACTGTTTTTACAATCTGTTCAGTATATGCCATTGGAAGAAATTCACTACCACATAACACACAAGTGTTTTGTGGCATGTTGTGCATTATCTCTAACACATGTCACATGGTATTATGGAAACAAAATAAAGCCAGTGCTAAGGACACACATCAGTGTCATTACTTACAACTTAATAAATTTTTATTTACCAAAATAAAGCATAAATCATTTTTTAAAGCAATTTTCATTGATAACTAATGAAATATAATATCAGTACACCTATATCACATTGAATGCCGGACCATCTCATCACTACTTTGTCTCAATCATTTCCATTTAGGGACATTGGAATCGTGAAAAATGCCTTCCAAAAGCTAAGCAAAGTAGTAAGAAACAGGAAAATTTTGTTAGAATCAAAGAAAATCGTGTTGAACTGTTAAATAATATCAGTCCTACTATATAACAATGAATGCTGGACAATCTCACAGAGGAAGAGACTTTGGACAACAAATGTGGCTCTACAGAAGGATGCTGAGAATAACATGTACTGAACATGTGATACAACAATGAAATTTTAGAGAAAATGGAAACAAAAAGGATACAAAAGCATCAGAAAGAGAAATTTGAAATTTAAAAGGCACATAATGAGGAAAGAGGACTCGGTAAAGTTGACACTCACAGGACATGATGGAAGCAAGAGGGACAGAGGAAATCAGTGCATAACCAACCTAACAAGCTTGTGTAAATGGTTGACAGAACAGGAATTAGGAGATATAATAAAAGACAAACTATACTGAAAGCTACAAAGGACTGAAAGTTGTGGAGAGCCATGATCATCCATGTCCTGGAAGGGTTCAAATAGTCAAGGTAATGGTGAATGTGTTTATAAATTTAAATAATAAGTATTCTTATATGGTAATGGTAATATCAGGACATGGTTTCCTTATGAAAAAAAAGGACATTTATTGACTGAGCAGCCAGTACTGCTTTCAGTTGAAATTTATAAACTCTTTCTCATGAAACAATTTTTCAGGAAAATCGGTTTCTCAAGTGTTGTAACTGTTATTGTTCTTCCCAGTATTGAAGGGGGTTTCCTTTCTAACCTTTTGTTTGAAGTAGTGTGGATATCAACATCTTGATTGGCATTATTTTTTTTTTTGGTTTACATGTGGTATTCATTTTTGTTGTTGCTGAAAGTCCTCAAGTGATGTGCTTTCTGTTATTTGACTCGGCAATTTCTAATAAGTCACAAAAAGATAAACTTTCAAATATCAATGCTGGCATGGAATGTGTTAATAAAAATAAAATCGTTTGTACAATCATCATTGATATGCAAGGTTTATGAATATCTGATGTTTTCAGTTATTTCGTGAAAGAAAATTATTCCAGGGATAACGGACTATGGATCCATAGTCTACAGATTCATAATGATTCTGTTTCAGTTCAGTCCAGTTATGTGCCATGCATGATACACGCTTAGACAATCATGTATCTTTTTATACATGACCGACAAGGCAGATTTTTTTCCCGCAGTAGGTTGCCATTTCTTTCTACAGTAGATCAGTTAAATAAAATGTGGTTGAGGTATAAATGGAATGTTTTTGTTACAGACAAATGTATGCAAATATGTTCATTAAGTAAAAAAATAGTTGAGGTATTAATGAAATCTTTCTGTTACAAACAAATGTATTATGTGACATGAATCAAATCAGAAAACTATTCAAAAATACTTTTATTTGATTCCTTTTCTTCATTTTTTATGATCTTACAGTTGAACGAGTCCTTCTCTATCCAAAATATGAACATCGGGTCATTACTTTACTGCAGTATGTCAAGAAATATAATTGTTACTTTGTGCTTGATAAGGATTTTATTGTGAAGGTAAGTAGTTGTTATATATATGTACATAATCATTTAAGAAACAACACGATAAGGAACGTTTATAAAAAATAGAACATTGTATATTTATTATCTTGTGAATAGGGTAAAAAAGATTAATATTTTAGTTCGTTTAAGCAAAAATGTGATTTTGATAAAAATGTCTGTGTTCGCTGTCTTTAACAGAGTAGCAGAATAATGTCTGTTTCTTTTGTTTTGTATAGTTGTAAAATGAAAAGGGGGCGAGCAATTTAAGTTGAAAAAAAGAGTGTGAATGTGGAATAAAGATAAAAGGAAAATGTACTTATGAATTGTTTTGAAGCCAGTTGTAAATTTGTTGTTGTTGTTCCTTCCTACTCCACTTTTCGGGTTGAGTCAGTGATGGAATTTACTGTCAATCTTCTGTGATCTTTTGCGCCCTTCTCTGACTGACTGACTGGCGACTGACTTGAAAACTGTATTTATTGTTGACTTTTTTCACACTGGCTCGTTATCTTTTTTTTGGTTTAGCAAATTGCCTCCTTTCATTGGTCAGAAAATTAATTTCACACCTTATTGTGAAATCTTTTTTTGGTCGTTTTGATCCGATTTTGTAGGTGTGCAAATGTACTTTGTGTTTTTTTAGTCATTTGCTGGAATATAGGATTTGTATCCTATCCATCCCTGCTCTGTTTATGTTCATGCCTAAGAGTGTAGAGCAGATGTCATATTTTGCATATATAATCTCAAGATATATCTGAATAAAATGGTATAATTCATATGTTGTTCATCACAGCTTGGTCAGTATCAAAACAATACAAATCAAAGTCATTGATCATATCTACAATTTTTAATATTTTTGATACCTCGATCAGGACTTTATAAAAATTTAAAAATGTATCTCAATAATTTAATATCTTCTTTTAAAGTTTTAATTTTTGTTTTATTGTAAGAAAATAGCATAAGGTTAATTGTAAAAGAATAAAAAATAAGGGATTATGAGGTGGTGCTGAAATGTTCTTATTCAAACTCACTTCTCAAAACTGGCCAAGTAATCTAACATCAAGATTTTTTTATCACTTCTTGGCTGGGCTGAACTTTTCAGCACCCTTTTAGACTGCTTTTGATGTCAACTTTTTTTTCTTTTCAGCAAAAATTATCTTCAATTATGCCAATGATTTGGGGATGTATGAGTAGTGTAGTGGTTATTGTTGCAGAAAGTGGGCTCAGCAAGCTAAGTTCAGTTTGGGCTACAGCACTCACTTTCACACAAATACTCTTAAAAAGGCTTGAATCCACTTCTTCTCTCCCCAAATATGGGTTAAATAGCAGGGAAACTTTGCTCTCTTGCTTTGAGTCGCAAAGAAAGAGAAAGTAAACTCTGAATGCCAAAGATAATGGGAAACCACTGCTCTATCTTCTACAAAAAGTTATGGCAATTCTCTGATAATAATAAAAAAATTACAATGTGTAGAGGACCATGATCATCTATGTCCTGAAGGGACATGTTTTTTATATGCCATGATTTATGTCTAATAGAATAATTGGAAATTTCAATTAAAAATCATCAAAAAAAGTGACCATTAAGGAAATAGAAAATTCAATAAAAATTAGTTAATTCAATGATTACTTGACTGGATTTTAAAGAAGAAATTATTTTTGACTTACTAAAATATTCAGTGTTGTTACCTTCTGAATAGTTGTAGCAGCATTTAAGGTTAATGTTTTTTCGTTATGACTTTCAGAAATTCATTTAAATTCTTATGCTCCTTTTAGTCTCACTGCCAATAATATTATCAAGATGAGGTAGAATACCTTTAAGGTTTATTTTTCTTTTATGATATTGATCATCGAAAGGCAGAGACTCAATTGGTTTCTGATATAGTTGACCATTGGCCTCAAAAGTAGTGTACATTTTGTTGGATTGTTTTAAGTTGATGATAGGCACTTTTTAACCCAAAGGTTGAAAAGTACTTGTATTTGGCAAGCTTTGTAACTAGATCAATCCTAGGCAAAGGGCATATGCATCCAGTTCAGTGTATATATTGTTTACAAATAATCCACACATAATCTCTTCCTGTGCCTTCTGGTTTCATCTTTAACAACTATGACTTGGATGCACCATGGCAAAATACTTGGTTTGATAATTTTGTTAGCTAAAAGTTTATTTATCTCCATAAATTCTCTATAAATTTCTGGTCTTCTTGACTAAGGTGTCTAGATTTCATAGCTGCCAGTTTGAATATAGATATTATATTTGAGAACAATGTAGGATCCTCCATCTCTGCAGCCTCTAAAACATAACATGTTCCTGTATTTCTTATAACCAGTTCAGTAAGATGACTGCCATATTCAAAAATAACTTTCTGGTGCTGATGCTGAAAATCCCTCCCCAGCACCACATCACAGCACAAGTCTTTCATAATAATCTGGCGAATGGCTAAATATAGTCTTTCATTAAGTTTGAGACTAACAACAACAAATCCTCTAGATTGACTCCATAGACTTTTTGGGGCTATAGTTACCTGTTTTAATGAAGGAATACATTTTAATTCTAAAGAATAAACTGTATTTTCACTAATAAAGCTTTCAGAAGAACAAGAGTCAAGTAAGGTATTGAACATTTTTCCTTTTTATAGTTTTTTTTTTTTTTTATATATATATATATATATATATATATATATATTCAAATCCTGCTGAAGCACCAGTTCTTTTTTGGTCACCAAAGTTAAGCAGTGTTGAGTCCGGTCAGTACTTAAATGAGAGTCTGCTTGGGAACACCAGTACACTGTAACCAAAAGCCGGCTACAAAGCCAGTTGGGCATGGGGCTAGCAATATCATTCTGTAAAAGCTTACTTGCTATGGAAACAACAGTAACAACACCTAGTATTGTTGAGAGCTTGACCCCATACTGCTCATTGAAGTCTATGAGACTGAAGAAGAGATAATGAAAATATGTATTAGCAAAGGGCTTCTTCCTCTATAAGCAGAAATTATTTGTTAATGTTTAATATTTCTCAACTATATATATATATATATATATATATATATATATATATATATATATATATATATATATATATAACTTTAAAAATCAGGAGATCAGTTGAATCTGCTACCTTGGTTTCAATCTTACAGTATCCTCAAGCAATTTTTATCAGTTGACCTCCCAACACTTTATTTTTAAAAAAATCTAATGAACACTATGTTATTTTTAAAAAAATAAATAAACAAATGCACAACATTGGGGGTGATAGAAAAGGAGGAGAGGAGGATGTGAAGAAGGAAGAAGAAGTGGGAAGAGAAGAAAAGCAAGGCTATTATAAATGTATCGGTTGGTGGGGTAATTGAAATATACATTTTTTTTTTATCCAGGGTCATATGTGCTTAAGTGGAATTTTTTAATATGTATGCAAGGACTCAAGACTTCAAGATTTTAAATTTCTTAAGATCAGCCAAACTAAAAAAATCTTTTTTTTTTTTTTTTTTTTTTTTTTTTTTTTTTGGTCCATACCACTTAAAAATACTGAAAGGTTGAAACCAAGGTAGAGTGATTGCCTGATCTGCTAAAAATTTTTAAATTTAAAAACTCTGCATGTAAAATTTTTATTTTCTTTATATGTGTATCAAGCACTTTTTAATACAACTGTTTCCTTGTCTAATTCAATTATAATATATACACACACACACACACACACACACACACACACACACATATATATATATATATATATATATATATATATATATATATATATATATATTTTTTGGCAGCAAATTCTCTTTTAGGCATGTCTGCTTGAAGGGTAATGGAACAATTAAGAACTTTCTCACTGCCAGTTCAAGAAAGATATTTGTGTCACTACCACACAAAAAAGTGAATATTTAACATTGAGAATGTTTAACATTGAAAAACATTAGGGAAATTAATTCATTTTAATAATATGTGGAAATATCCACTCTTTGCCCAAAGAAGATCGCAAGACCCAAAACTCATGTTGCAAAATAAAGCATAATATATATTTTTGAAAAAAATCCACATTGCAACCTAGAATGTTTGCAGTTTCTTCTTTTTAATATATACACTTTTCTCTCGTTGGAACAACTATAACCTCTTCCTTTATATATATATATATATATATATATATATATATACTGCTGACCAAAAATTTAAGGCCAATGAAAATAAAGAAAAAATATACCTTTTGTGTTGTTAGACCCAACCACTTATTTAAGAAGATCATTGAAAAATAAAAATAAGGAAAGGAATAATAAAAATTAAAAACTTTTTTAATATTTAATAGGGAAAATTTGAATATTGAGAAATTAGACTAAATACTAGCTGGTCAAAAGTTTAAGACCATATTTAAAAAGATTTAATTGATAAACATGTAACAAAATTTATGTTCAATCATTAGAGCAGTCAATATATCTCACTGGTATCTCATGTTACATTAAGTAAAAACATGGCAAATACTAAAAAGTTGATCTCTCTCAATGTGTGATCACTGGTGAGATTGGATGTAGTAAAACTGCTGTTGCAAATTTCTTAAAAGACCCTGAGGGATTGACAACAAGAATTTCAAGTGGTCAGCCCAAGAAATTTTCACTGGTGTTGAGCAGATAGTCTGACAAGACACCAACTGTTCAATAAAACAAATTAAGTTCCTTATGGACACAGAATGCAGTTCAAGAACAATAAGATGATATTTCAGAGCGAAAGACTTTAAAACTATAAATGTCTTCATAAGTCCATACCTCCTTCCAAACCACAAAACAGTTCAGTTAAACTTTGCTGAGAAGTGCCAAACTTTGAACATAGAAAAGTGGAAGAAGGCTTTATTCTTTGATGTGAAAAAATGGATGGTTGAGATAGCTTCTAATGTTATTGGCATGATAAGGATATCCCACTGGAGACATTTTCTGCATGACACAATAGAGAATGTTCCATTATAATCAGCTTCTAATGAACAATGGAGTTTCAAGTTATACAGGGGCTTCAAACCGTGGCTGGTTACATTAGCATGTTGAAGAGGGAGAGCCTCCTTATTGATTGAAGTCACCTTACTTGTGTGAAAATACTGGACCTTTTAACAGGACAACACTGCAATCCATAATGCCTGCAGGACAAAGGATTTTTTCATGGTGAATAACATGATTCTTTTGGACCATCCTGCATGTTCACCTAACCTGAAACCAACTGAAAATGTTTGGGGGTGGAATGGCAAGGGATGTCTATAGAAATGGACATCAATTTCAAAAAGTGCATGATCTTTGTGAAGCCATCTTTATCACTTGGAATAACATTCCAACCAGCCTTCTAAAGACACTTATATTCACAATGATGGCCAAGCGATCACTACTGAGATGTCTTGTTGGGCATTTCCTACTCTGTTTAGGACTTCTTTTAGGTATGGTCTTGAACTTTTGACCAGCTACTATTTAGCCTAATTTTCATATATCAACCTAAAGCCTGGAATTTACAGTATAAAGTACAAGAAACTTCTGGAATTTACAATATAAAGTCACATAAAACTTCTATGAAATTAACTAATCAAGTATGTGAATGTAAAAGAGATCTCTTACAAAGTAACACACTCAGCACATCAGTTATTCATTGTATTGAGTTTGATCATAATTTTGACTTAAATGCAGTTTTAATTAAAGAAGTAATTTATTAAGGTGAAAATGTATAGAAAGTGCATCAAGTTTTTATTAATTCATGGTAAATTTATGTCCAGGTTCATACAGCATTTCACCTTTCTTAAAACCAGTGCTATTACAATGTAAGACATTTAAAAACAACATCAATAAAAGCAAAATATGTAAGAAGCCGAATGAAGTCAGATAGGCTGTATATCTGGACACTTCTGATGGCAGAAACTTAAAAGTTGTTCTTGTAAAGCTGTCCTTGCATCTTCAGTGTTTCTCTTGATGTTTAGTTATAACCAATATTTTTGTCATTTAATTATTTACCTATAGCCTGATATATAGAATTTATGTCATATAATCTCATAATGTATACTGATAGTAAAAATTCACATATGCTCCTTATATTATATAAACATGGGCACCTCAAGGCAGTGTAATGGTTAGCAAGCTTGTCTCACTTGAACAATTATGACTGAGTAGTGAGTTTGATCCTCACTGGGTGCCCTATACTTTCGGCATTGTGCCACATCTAAGCTACGCTTTGAAAATCACTATATTATATAAACAATGATGACAAAGATATATATATATATATTTTTTTTTTAATTTAGTTAAGATGTGGGAACACAATAAAATTTTTGGGATATTACAAAATTTGTTGTTACTCTTGCAACATTTCAGTAGTGTTTGATATTGGGTAGTGTTTTTTGAACTGGGCTAAATTTCAAAAGTGACAACAATCTCGGTACAAAAATCACCAATCATTTAGTCATGGCACCTAATATTTTTATTGCCTATTCCTCATCTAAGTCTATCTCTCATTCCAATCTGATGATAACAACTATAATTGGGAAATTGTGTGATTGAAAATTCTTTTTCACTTTGTCTTAATAATTTTTTCTTTTTGCACATATCCAATAATTATATATTAAAAAAAATTAGTATCTTGGATTTTGTTATCAATTAGACAAGAAATTTGGGAGTTATTTATTCACCCATGTTTGTCTACACAATACCTCCAAAAGATCTGAATTAATTTCACTATTGTTTTGTGAAAGGGTGGGCCAGGAGCCAAGAACTAATTAATTAAATCTGGAAGTGGATTCAAAAATAATTTTTATTGAGATATTTCATAGTTCAAAATATATAGAAAAATCAAAACTTACACAGTTATCTATGAACTAATTTTCAGTCAGTTTTTAATGTTGTAGTCATAATCTAAATAAATATAGCTTTGCAGATGACACTGTGTTGATAGCAGTCTCTGAGGAGAAATTACAAAAACTCCTAGACAAGGTAACAAAGGAAAGTGAGAAAGACAAACAATTAACTTTAAAACAACAGAAAAATTATCATAAAAAGAGATTTGCCAAAGGTGTGAGCTTTGGAGATGTTAGAAACAAGCAAGTAAAGAAATTTCACTGTCTGGATAGTGTAGTAACAGGTGACAGAAAGTGTAACACAAACATCTGAATGTACATCTGAATAATGAAAGTTGCTTTCTCAAAACTAAGCAATGTATTAAGTCACTGGAAAATTTCATTAGAAACAAAGAGAGATGAACTGTTATGTTATATCTATCCTCCTGTATGATAGTAATGGATGCCAGACAATTTCCTTGCAGACAACTTGAAGAGGCAGATGGATACTGATAATGCCAGGGACAGAACACATAAGCAATGAAAAAGTTCTAAAAAAATGGGAACTTGAAAGACCCTCATATTTAAAATCAGAAAGAGGTAGTTGAAATTCCTGGGACACACTATGAAGAAAGAGTGCTTGGAAAATTTAACATTCACAGGATACAATGAAGGAAGGAGGCACAGAGAGAAACGGCTACTAAACTACCTGATGAGTTTATGTGAATGGAATGACAAAGCAGTGATAAAGAGGAAAGAGATGCTAAGAGCACAGCAAGGGACAGGAAGTTGTGGAGAGACATATTATCCACATCCTGAAGACACACAGCACATAAGAGGGAGGATTGGCAGAAATATGCACGTTTTGAATGCTTTCTAGTTACTCACTGATTATAGATATTTAGTAATCATTGAGGCACATAACAAGGAAAAGGAGCTTGGAGAATTTAACACTCACAAGACATATTGAAGCCAAGAGAAGCAGAAGAAAACAATGGTTTGAAAAGTTTGAGCAAATGGATGTAGGAACAAGTAACACAAAGATGGAGCAATGGAGGACATGTATGCAAAGTAAATTTGTTATATCAGCCTTTCAGATTGACTTACTAACCCTTCTTCCAAGCTTGGCAACCAATGTTAAATGTAACATTTTCAACAAAACAGAAAATAAACTTTCTTACAATTTTATTGAATGTAATTCTTTTTTGTGCTAGGCCTCTTTAAGTTTGCAAACAATCATGGCTCTCAATAAATTCCTTTACTATATAATCAGTGAATTGTTATGACTCCTTAGGAAAGATAGTGGAGTATTTTCCTGCTGCCTTCTCCACAGTGTTGAATTCAGAGTAGTCATTCTCTTAGATTGGCTGCTAGAAAGCCCAGTCTACCCTGTTATTTAACCTATTGTTGGGAGGGGGGATAAGAGATAGATTCATGTATTTCCCTGAAAACATATGTGTGAAAGTGAATGCAACAGATTAGGCTGGAATTTCTACTGTACTTGCCAATTATACTTTCTGCACCAATAACCGTTACACTACCCACACATCTCATTGAAGATAATTCTTCTATGTTCATTCAGGATGTTGATGATCATGGTTCACCACAATTTCCTGTCCTTTGCAGCTTTTAGTAAATTTTGTCCTTTTTTTATCTCTCCTAAATTCTGTTTGTGCTATCCTCTAGCCTTCAATATGTCCTGTCAGTGTCAAATTTTCCAAGTCCTCTTTCCTCATCATATGCTTTAAAAATTTCAACTATCTCTTTCTGATGTTAAGTATAAGTGTTCTTTTTTTCTATTTGCTCAGCCATATAAGACTGATATTACATAACAGTTCAGTACACTTTTCTCTGTTTCTAACAAAATTTTCTTGTTTCTTAATACTTTGCTTAGCTTTTGGAAGGCACCTTTTACTATCTCAATGCACCTTCAGATTTCAGTGTTATCCTTTTCTGTCTTCTGTTAAAACATTTCCCAGATACAGTGCAACCTCGGTTCTCGAATGTCTCACATATCAAACAAATCTGTTTCTGAACAGGAAATTTGTGATGAAAATGCCTCAGTTATCAAAAAACATTGCCAAACTGAGTTAACCCAAATGGAATCATTTCTGAGTCTACTGCCATGTTGTATACATTCATGTGTTGTGTTGTGTTGTGCTTTTTCTTCAATTTTATTGTACTTTAACATTTTTCTCTAGAATATTCATATTGGAAAAATAGTTTTGGTTTATGAATATTTCAGGTTACGAACAGCCTTCAAGAACAAATTAAATTTGTGAACCGAGGTTCCATTGTATTTGTACTTGCTTGATTTTGGAATCTCCAATTTGTAATTTGCATGTTGGGCTGTTCCTTTTGCTGACAACCAGGAATTCTGTCTTGTAACTGATGTTTAATCCTCTCTTCTTGCTTTCCTTCACTACCTTAAATATATGTAATTCTTAATTTTCATGTTGTATCTCTTAGGTACTGAATAAAGATTTTGAAGAGGTGTATTCAATGGACTCTGAAACAATTGGAGCTTCATTCATGGTATTCAATTCTGTAACAGATGAACTTTTCACCGGAGGTGTTGGAGGAACCAAGGTATATAACAGTAACCATTTGTCTTCCTGCCATTGTCATGGTCAAATACTTTCAGTCACACACAAGTGCCCTTATAAATATATTACTCAATAACAGGCTGTAAGGGGACTTTCTGGTTCCACAATATTTTACCCATTTTCATTACTGTATCATATATTTTAATATCATATTGCTTCAGAATGAAGATCATGGCTTTCCACGGATTCCCTTTTGTTTATTATCTTTGAATTACAATTATCTTGAGAAAGAAGAGTGGAATGGCTCCCCATTGACTTCTTGAATTCAGAATTCTAGAGAGCCTCCCTTAAAAAGTAGAAGAGATGGTTTTCATGCTTTTTCTCAGAGGAATTAGTGCAAAAATGAATGCAACAGATTAGTCCAGAATTTGAAATTGGCTTGGCGATTTCACTTTATGTGCCAATAATCATTATGATACCTGCACTACTTGAAAAATTAAATCAGTATATTCAGTAAAAAATAAAACAAATTCCAGTTGTTTCTCTCTTTATATGCAGAGGATATGTTCCAGGATCCCCCAGTGAATGCCTTAAACTGCAGATAGTACCAAATTCTGTGTACTCTAGAACTCAAAATTTTAAAACCTACAGAGAAGGAAAAAGGAAACCACTCCACTATCTTTTCCAGGCATAATTATAGTAATCCACAGTTTACAGATATGAAAGAAAATGAAGCTGTAGAGAGCTATTATTGTCTATATCCTGAAGAGATATGGCACAAAATGAGAGAAATTGATTAGTTATCTCAGATTAATGAGACATAAAAGAAGGATCATTATGCTATTTAATAAGACACCAAATTTCTGACAATGATAACCTGAAAAAGGCTGAAATGTTGTGATAACAACAACAAAGATAAGGATATTAATCCAAATGTAAATACTGACAACTGTGTTGCTTTTTGAACAGTTATGATTGTAGAATAGTGTGGCAGAAGACAGGCAAAGCAGAAGAATGGTTTTTCCAAAGAAGAGGTTCTCTGATGAAATCAAGTGTATGATAACACAATGATTTTTTTATTACTCTAGGAGAAAAAGAAAATTTTAAAGAATTTTTGGAAGATACTAAGAAAACTTTCTTGGTACTTCAGTTATCATAAAAGGAAATCATATTAATGTTTTTTTTCATCTTTGTGAACATGTGCAGTCAGACACAAACAGGAATGGTGATATTAAGTATTAACCAAATACTAACAAATGACCATTATGACCATTACTGTTTTATTACAACCAACACTCAATGTTTGATACTTATATACACACACACACACACACACTTTCTCTCTCTCTCTCTCACACACACACAGCATTGAAACATTGGTTCTCATCTGATCACCAAAGCTAAGCCCCATTGAGCCTGGTCAGTACCTAGATGGGTGACTGCTTGGGAATACCAGGTGCTGTAATCTTGTATGTAGGGGTGGTATAATGGATAATGGGTCGAAATGAGAAATTAGAGAGCCTAGTTCAAATTCCAGTCCAGTTTGTTATATTCACTTGTGTGCAAATACCTTTGGGAAAGGTATGAATCCATCTCCACCCATCCACAGGGTAAGCAGCAGGACAAACTGGTCCCTATAGTCTTGGTTGGCAACCAGTCTAGGAGAACAAAAATTTGAATTCAAACTATTCTGGAGAGGGTTGTCAAAGGGCAGATTAGCTTCTTATTGGAGCCAACAGCTAGGAGATGGAAAACTCCTATTCAAAAAAGCCTGCAAATGTAGCCTCATCTGACATGTGGCACACAGTGCACCAGTACAGGATATGGTGCTAGGATGGAGAGTGGGTGTATTGCAGACTACAGGCAATTAACTAATTTAAAACAATTTACTTGTGCATGCTGTTCAGTGAAAAATTAGAATTTACTGAACCCTCATCCATTGTTCTCAACAGATGAATCCATCTGCACACACACACATAAAGTGTTGTCTATGTGAAGATATACAGGGTGGCAATAAAGTCACTATACAGTTACTTACAATAACAATTAAGACAAAGAATTTGATCAACAGTCCAGAAATTTATAATTAAAATGGTTCTGGTTAATAACAATAAAATGCTATGGTGATGTAATGGAATAACCAGTCACCCCCATGAATAACCAGTCACCCCCATGAATAGGAAGTACCTATAAAGTCTACTGCCTATGAGAGACTGGAGAAAGAGTGAGAGCAAGAAGACGCAAGCACGTCTGACCTTCCAGTTAGTGGCACTCACTACTAGATTGACCTATGTGTATAACTGTACTGTATTTTATATTGTACTGGTTGTGTACAATAAACCTTTCTTCTATTATCCACCTGGTGTTAAGTATTTATTCCCTTAGCACAGAATATAACATATGGTAAACAATAGTAAATTAATTACTGATACTGTTGGAACTGCAAGTCACATGCTTCAATGCTTTGCTTTTTTATGATAAGTGTATAGTGACTTTATTGCCACCTTGTATATTTGTAACTATATTTGTGCAATAAAAAAGCTTTTGTTTTTAAATTGTCTATTCAGCAAGCATGCATGTAGAATGTTTGGGCTAAATTAAGTTTTCTTCACAATTTTCATGAGTAAAATCAGTCATTTTCTTTTCTTTTTCAGATTTGGCAATTCCATAAGATTTCTGCTGAAATGTTTAATGAGATCAAACACCTCTCAAACTACCGACTCAGCCGAAAGTAAAAATATCAACATTTATTTTGATCTCTATATTTGTTGTTCTTTTTGCTTATATATAAATATATTCCTTGATAAAATTTAACCTCTCAAGAAAAACTTGGATCAGAAAGCATTGTCTCGAAATAAATAAAAATAAATCAATACTAATCCTGTTACAGCATTTGGTCAAAAATTTCCTCAAAATAATTGAATTCAACACTTGCATAGATTTTATATATACCCTATATTTCCGCATATAAGACACCCTTTAAATCCCCCAAATCACCCTTAAAAATTGGGGGTTGTCTTATACTACAATTCTAAAAAAGAAACCTTAAATTCTGAGTGATGTTTGTCAGTAGTCTAATCTCAGCCTCGGTGTCATAACCAAGAACGTACATGAAAAGATTCACATTATCAAATAACCTGATAATAAAAGTAATAAAACCATTTCTACTTTATATATTATTGGCATAACTTCAAAATAAATTGACTGTTCAAAGAATAATTCCATATCAATGAAATCAACTTGTATCCATTCAGGCTCAGCTGAGAAAATGTAAATATTGAGTTATGATTGAGTTCATAGCAATGGAATGTACTATAATTGTACATTATCATCTGTTATTAGCGATATTTTGTGAAGTATAAGTAAATGGCCATTAGTACACCAGGCTGTTTGTAATTGTTTAGATATAGGAAAAGAAGAGGAAGAATAATAATAAGTATTTGCAAGAGATCATGTGATGAAATGTAAACAAAACAATGGTTTCCTTTCTAGGAGATGTGTGTAGGAAAAACATGATATGGAGTCAGTTTTGTTTTTTGTTTATTTTGAATTTCTTAGGATACAGTAACAACATTTCCAATAATATCATCCTTATATAATCAATAAACAGTTGTCTTATACTATAGGTATAGGATAAATTCATAGAAATTTGTTATATTTTTTGACTTTGTCTTATCTAAAGGTTGCTTTATATATGAAAATATATGGTATTTACAGAACTAGGTGTAACATAGCTCAGAAACGGAGAGAAAGAAACCTCCTTCAATGAATTACCGAGCTTCCCCTGTGTTATGGTGAAACACACCTATTCTATAGTTAATAGACTCTCCCACCTAATATAAGTAGGAGTAGTAAGAGAAACGAGGGTCAGTCGATGTCGGACGACAGCAGTCGAATACGAAAGTAGTCAGCGACCACAACAAGATTACTCTGTGTAATACCTATTATATCAAGTTCCTAACATTTTGTACATCGAACCTATTTAGGACCGATTTAGTACAAATACAAGCCTCCACTGCGAAATAACTCCACAACATTCTGTTAGTGAGAAAATGACTGATAATATGTTTCTTTGAAAAAACTTGTAATGGCATTAGGTTACTAGTTTGTTACAGGAGTCTAGTTTGTAGCAGTATTGTCTTGTTTGTCAAACTGGCATATTTTTTTGTATTGAATTTAGCTTAGAGCTGTATCATGTTGAAACACTGGTTCCTGTATGATCACTGAAGATAGGTGACCGCTTGTGAATACCAGGTGATGTAAGCTTGAATGTGCAGGTGGTATAATGGATAATGGCTTGGAATTGTTAGTCAGGGAGCAGAGTTCCAATTCCCATTGGGTTCATTATATTCATGCACAAATACCTTTGGGAAAGGTATGAATCCATCTCTTCTCTCCAAGCTATTCGTCAATGAGTAAGACTTGTATCACTAAGTCATTATTATGTCCAAAAAAAACATTCTTACAATGTAAAAAATATTTTCTGACTTTAAATAACCTACAAACGATCGATAAGTGATAGGAAATGAATCAATCAATCAGTTGTATTGAATGGTGATATATACTTATGTGATAGGTTGTTGTGGAGATATTATTGCAGTCAAATTAATTTTTTTAACAAGAGATAATGTAGTGTGCTGTATGCAACATGCATGCATGGGAACTAAAAAGTTATCCAGAGGAGAAATGAGAAACTGTCACAATAGCATCCTGTGGATAAAAAGAGAAAGAAGGGAGAAAGGGGTTTGTGCCTTTTCCTTTTATACCACTTTATATAATATCACCCAATGGGCATTAAGTAAAGTCTCCTGGCAGACTAGATTAGGTAAGCCCTCAACCCAAAATATAAAATTTGGTTATTAAATGAATATAAAGTCTCCTGCCATACATCCTACAAGTTATAAATGGTATACACTTCTAAAAGGAAATATAAACACACAAATTAACAAAATCAGTAGAGTTATGTACATATTAACTTTATTCTGTCAGTCATGGTTACTTTAATTCCTGACCACTGACAATCCATTTTTTATTGATATTTTTCAGTGCACAATATAGAGCTTATGTATTTACATTATGTAAAGTTAAACTAATGTCCTTGTCTTTGTTATTATCACAACATTTTAGCCATTGTGCCCCTCAGCCTACTTCTGTCATCTGTTGATGTGGGAAACTTTCAAGGAATTTTGAACTGAGCCCTTTATTTAATCTGTGGGAGTAGATTGTTCTCATTCTGCTGTCCATGTCACACTTACGAATATACATTATCATCTGAATGCCACATAGACAAACTAGAATTATGATGCAATTACATACATAAAGCAATATTTATGTTTTTTTCAGTTCGGTTTGAAATCTGTTAATTTCTTGGAAAAGGACCTGTCATCTCTTCTTGAATTTGGAATGCCATAAATTATACTAACATTTGTTTAACAAGTCAAATGCATGCAAAACCTGATTGACTAATGGAAAAGGCAAAAATAAAAATTCCAGAATTTCTTTCTTCTTTTTCACCATATCTCATTTTGTGATGAAGCTTTAGTAAAAGTGAAACATGTTAGATTGATAAATGCTTCCTATACATTCTTTATCTTATATATATATATATATATATATATATATATATATATATATATATATCCGAATGTAATGAGAATGAAAATAATATATATATTCTAATGTTCACAGCATTAATTCAAAAGAGGGCTCAATACCAATAGTAGAACAATAATTATTTATTATAATTTTTTCATATAGACAAAAAGCAATTTACTAAAAAAAAAAATAGAAAGTGACATTTCACATGCAGCTTGCTTACAAACAGAATTGTTCATAACCATTTTGGTTCTCACCAGTCAAAGTGCAATTAAATGCACCAAAATGAAGTTGCATCTTTGTAGTGAGTAAATTGTTTTTGTCTATATGAAAAATTATATATATATATATATATATATATATATATATATATATATATATTATAAATCAAGACCTTAAAGATCCATATTGGTTATAATTTATTTTGTGAATATTTCTACATATTCATCTCTTCAGACTGAAAGTTCTTAATAAATGAAAACAATGCATCTGAACTGATATACTAGATTAACAGGAGGAAGAGAATGCAAGAGAGAAGAAAGGAAAAGAAAATAGAGATGGGGGAGAGTGTGTATATATATATATATATATATATATATATATATATATATATATATATATATATATATGCCTCCTGTTGACAATGAGTGTAATAATTATTTCCAATTAATACAGCCTGAGCACTCATTAATGGAGACAGGTTTGCCTAATTGCTTAATCACCCACTTTTTTCCATCAATTATCTCTGTATGCCAGAGACAAAATATTTTTGCTAAGATATCTCTCAGTGGGACAGAGTGCATAAATATGGGTTCCTGCCTTTTCCAAAAGCATTAGTGCTACCTTAATAAAAGTCGCTTTATTGAAAATTTGAATTGATTTTGCCAATTCTGTCTTTCATACCTGTTATCACTAATCAATATTACACAACTCTACAGACTATATTATCTATATTCTATATCAGAATTCATTATGTAGGTCAATGTTATTACAATGAAATTAGTAAAATTTTCTAAAATCTTCTATCCTGGTGCCAGTTTAAATTGACACTTTTTTTTTACTAGTATATCTAAAACTATAATAGTAAAGTATAATTTTGTAAAGTGAAAACTTTACTGAAATAGGTTGGAAAATTTCCAAGTCTTCAACTGGAATCAAATAAATGTGATCATAAAATATGAAAAAAAAAAGAAGGTATCAGTTTAAATCATATCCTCCTGCAGTCAATTTAAACACTTTCTTTTCCCCTATATTTAAACAATATTTATGAAATATAGTTTTTGAAAGTGAGAATTTCACTGAAATATGTTGAATAATTTCTAAGTTTTCATCTAAAATCAAAAAAAAATATGAACTTTAAGCAAAATGATTACAGTCTATAAAAAGAAGGCATCAGTTTAATCTGACAATAGAAAGATATGGGTTAAGTTCTTTTGATATCAGTTTAAATTGACATTCTTTTTTATATCTAAACTATAATTTTGGAAAGTGCAAATTTCACTGAAATATTTTGGAAAATTTCCACATTTTCATCTAAAATCAAGAAAATAGGACCTTTAAGCAAAATGGTCACAAATAGGGGTGGGGGTAAACTGATGCTTTTGGATATGTGTTAAAATTATGTTTCTGTTTTAAGTACTTCTCAAACGAAAAATTGATAAATTCAACAGATCTATTTATTGTCATTTCATGCATTTATTTAATTTATAGTAAACATAAATGTTATATCTTTAAGTCTAAATCAGTATGAGATACTTTTTATATTAATACTGGTGTAACTGTGCCATCAAAACTAACAGCATGAAGGAATGTATTATAAGTAATATGTATTATATTGTAAGTAATTTTTGTTTAATGCAAAAACAATTTTTTTTCGTGTAATGATTGAACAGAAATGTGAAAAATAGCAATGACCCACCTGCCCAAATTCAAGTTATATTTGTTTTTGGAAAGAAAAAAAAAGTTAAATAAAAATTATGAGAGACAGACATGAGTTACAGGCAACATTAGTCATGTTGAATATTTATTTTACAAATTTAACTGTATTTTATTTCCTTTTTAGGGCCAGTTAGGAATAAATAAATAAATATAATATATTTACATATGTGAAGACCAGGGAAATGTTATTATATGTTTCTTTTTTCTTTTCCAAAATAAATATAACTTGAATTTGTGCAGTTGGGTCATAATGTGTGTGTGTGTGTGTGTTTTTAGTAGTAATGGGAGATACAAGAGATAGAATTTAGTTCTTATTGTGAGCTGTATCACCATTGTTTTGGGGTGGTCTCTTTGTAGTTTTCAGCATGGTAGCTTTTTGCATATAGACATGAATGGGGTTCTTCTGTGCGTCTCGTGTCAAAATTTTGCATGTTTCCCCTCAATTGTTACACACAAAAATATATTTAAATATATATTGTTATATACCGTACTTATGAACACTAATGGGTATGTCCCAATCCTCATAAATACATTGGACACTATTGTAAGTGGGGGTAATATACTGTTTAAGTATTCCACCACTAGCAGTGGTTTACCTACTTCACACTGCTGGCAAGTACTGTATTTTGTTGGTGTTATAAAGATTACCATTTCATTTCCACCCTCTATTTTGGTTATTCCACATTCGATAACTGATGTGATGGAATAACCTGCCACCCCCATGAGTGGTGGCATTATTGGTGGTAAGCACCTATAAGTATCCATGAGGACAGCAGATAGGAGAGTCGAGCTGGGATCTGCGAGACTAGTGGCCTTCCGATACAACTGTACTGACTTGCGACGACCGTGCACATGACTATTACTTCTTTGCTTGTTATACTGGTTTCTACAATAAACCTGTTACTATTTATCCACCGTGTTTGTCCATTCCATATTTCTATTAGCATGGAATATAACAGTAACCTTTTCTAGGTTACAACATATATATATGTGTGTGTGTGTCATTATATTTAAGGATTCTGTCATTTAGGCCTTTTAAAACATCATCATTATTACACTACTTGATTAATAAGCAATTATAAACTCATTTAATTCAATAATATTGATGTTGAATCTAATTTGCATCAATTTTATTTGAATGAAAAGGAGATCAAATAGAAAACTTTTATGTGCCTAATTAATTTTTAGATAATTTATTTGATTAAATAACTATCAGCCATTTTGAGTTTTATAGTGCAGCTAGGGAATGTTTTGAAAAACTAACAAAAAGGCTTTGTTGAAAGATCAATAAAGTGGGATGACCAGAAAATTATCAGAAGATTTAGTTTTTTATATTTTATTGAAGATGTTTGAGAGAGAATTTAAGATGGTCTGGTGCACATTCATTTTCTTCCAGTATATGGTATTCACATAATTTATAATTTGGGTTCATATTGAGTCAGCATTTTGTTTTAGTTTTTGCTTATTTTTAATTTAATAAAAATGATTATTTTTATCTTGTATTTTACAGGATATTGCAAAAGACATTGATTGAACAAATGTTATCTGAAGTTCCAATGTTAAGCATTTTCATTATTCCATTAATTTTTAATCTAATCACCTCATATTTTTTGGCTTTATTGCATTTTAGCCAATATTTTTCTTTGGCAGAAATATTGTGATAAATATAACAAAGATTAAGATACTTAAAATGAAAATAATTAAATAACAATGATATGTGTGAATTCTTCTGTATATTTCTTTGTTTCTCCATTTGTAATTTCCACAAGCAGATATCCAAAATTAACAAGTAAATCCTGCCTTAATTTGAATGTCCAACCTTAAGGTACATAGTCTATGAAAATCACTGTAGTACCTATTAATTCTGCCTAACTCAGAATTTACAAGTTAATTCCACTATATTGTTCCATCAGCAGACAACTGGCATGTCATGTTATCAGAGGTTTTTTTTTCTGATAGAGAACTCCCAAATCACTCACTTGCAAAAAATAGAACCATAAATTTGGACAGGAAAATCCTCCGATATTGCACCTTTTAGATATTTTTGTTTGGGACCATATTGAAAAGCACTACAGAATTTAAAGAATTTCATTAAAAAATAGGCATGTCCAATAAGACCTGAAAT
This sequence comes from Acanthosepion pharaonis, assembly GCA_903632075.3. Lineage (NCBI taxonomy): Eukaryota > Metazoa > Mollusca > Cephalopoda > Sepiida > Sepiidae > Acanthosepion > Acanthosepion pharaonis. The sequence continues at coordinate 205,127 of CAHIKZ030003842.1, read as the reverse complement.
GTGTAAAGATGCTAATCAGTTTTCCTAAATTGTTCCAAATTTGCATTCACAATGGTGGGTAATCTGTTGAGGAATATTCATTTTTAGTTATTGTTTGATTTATTTCACTCTGCAGGCCTCAAACTTTCCCCAAGTCTGTCAGACATGGGATATATATATATATATAAAACCATATTCTGCTAAGCTGGCTCATGATGTGTTGGCAAGGTGTTTGAATTATCGATCTTCTAGACTAGTTGTCAACTATGGCTAAAGAGCCTAACCGATTCTGCTATTTTAATCTATAGTTATGGGTTCAACAAATCGCTTTATGCTTTTTTTTAATTTCCATGGGCATCATTGCAATGTAAACACAAAGACTTCAGCTGGAATTTTCAGCTATGTTTACTGATTCCATTATCTGTACTAATAAAAAAATTATACTATCCACACATGCATCATTCATATGGGTGCATATAAATATTAAGACATGCAAAAAAAAAAAAAAAATGGTGAAACCATTTACAGAAAAAAAAAAATTGTAAGGACTTCATTTAATAAAAAACAAAAAAAAAATATGATTGCAGTATGAAATTTTCTCAGATTTTTTTCTATACTGATATATAATATATAATTTATTGTGATGGAATAATGTTTTTTTAATGAGTTTTTCACTTCTGGAACAGCACATTTATAAGCAACATTTCAACTTTATCGGACCCATTTTTTGTATCCCTTATTCCTCTTCTGCTTTTAGGCAACACCATGTTAAATCCTTTTATTTAATTTACATAACTTTAGCCTTAATCTTTCTCTCTTTCTCATATATATATATATATATATATATATATATATATATATATAATTTTTGTGTTCAAAATAATCATGAATTTATGCCTTTTTCATCCTGGCTCATCAGTGAGTTTAGTTAGTATATGCATGTTATGCACACATCAACTATACTTTTACCATTTTGGACTTGTCTGAGAAGTATAAAGTGCTCATTTACACACATAACTGGTACTGACTGCCTTATGATTGTGTGAAAACATAAAGCTGTTCACCATAGTTGGTCACTGCTCATTGCAAATTTAATTTAATATACATTAAGGCTTTGCCAATTATTATATCACCGAGCATTCATTCTTCAGTGTGCCTCCATAGCAAAGTTTCTTACAAGCTGCTATTTTATTATACAAAAGAATTAATGGGTTTTATTTTCTAATCTGATATATTTTTATTATTTCAAACATTATTTTTAGTGGATGCCCATACTTGAGTAGATGCTCTGTTTATTTAAAACAATATTTATAGATCATTTAGACAGTTTTTACACAAGTATATCCAGAAAAGAAATCATTGCAAGAAGAAAAAAAATTAATAAAAAGCTTAATTATAGTGCTTTGTTAGTTGTCTTCAATGAAACTTGTCTGTGTGGGAATATATATTTTTTGTTTGTAATTTTTTCTGTACTATACTTATCTCCATTGAACTGATGATACCATGAAACAGTAGAATCAAGATATTTATGAAACCTGGAGATGACAAGGATGATTTTCTAAAACAAAGCAGTGTAACATTAATATTTACATAAATATATTTAAAAACTGATATGTGAAATCCTAATATATCTCAAAGTGGCAAGATAGAATTTTTATGAAGAGTATTCCTGTGTATGAGGAGGACTTCAAGTCACACTGTTGGAAATGATCAATTAGAATTCAGGAAACTTGTTCAACTCGGACGTACAGCCATATCATGTTGAAACACCAGTTCCCGTATAATCACTGAAGTTAAGCAGCATCTAGCCTGGTCAGTATCTGAATGGATGACTGCTTTGGAATACCAGGGGCAGTAAGCTTGGATGTGCAGGTGGTGTAATGGATAATGGCTCAGAATTGTTAATCTGAGAGACAAGTTCCAATTCCAGTTGGATTCATTATATTCACTTATATGCAAATACCCTTAGGAAAGGTATGAATCCACCTCTTCTCTCCCCAGTTGTGGGTTAATTAGTAAGAGTTGTATCATTAAATCATTATTATCTCAAAAAAATTCTTACAATATAAAAATATTTTCTGACATTAAATAAACTACAAAAGATTGATAAGCTATAGAAAATGAATGAATAAATAAATCAATTGTTTGACTCATCTTTATCTCCCCATTTTTATGTTTGAATAAACAGAGCACTATAGAAAAGGGAATTATATCTATTTAATACCTCAAATGAGTTTATTATATTTGATACCATTATTAAACTTATATTTGGCTGTTATTTACTTTCAGAACCACCCTCCCTAAGGTGGGAGGAAGCTGGGTCCAAAAAATTCAAGTTAATCCATCAATGAAACATTTATACTGTTGTTCTGAAATGTCAGTTCATGTATACAATATGTCCGGGAAGTTATTACACCATTTTGAACAGTGAGTAAATTTCTGTGTACTTTTGTTTTGATCATCAATTTTATAATCTTCATTTTTTTTTTAAACATAATAAAACAGAAGTTAACAGCTAAAAGTAAGCTCAAATGTTTTATAGTATTTTTTATTTTAATGTTCAAGTCCTTTCTCTCGGGAAGGTCCATGAAAGTCATTGCGAATGGCCAGTGTTAGTATAAAAATAAAGGACTGTCAAGGTGCATAAAGAAAAATATAAACATGTGAATGATGGACTTCGACAACGGATACGGAGAGAATATTTTATTCGACTCCTCACTAACTACACAGTATAAACAAACATGGCCGCCGCCCGACTTCCGACCGAAAATCCTTTCCCGGCAGGGAGAGTTTTCAGGGAGATAGCTCACATAGATTAACAGTTCTTCCCTCTTTTCTCTTTTCAGTTTGGAATCATCTAATCTGCAAAAGAAAAAAAGGGGCCAGGTATTTACATTATACAGATGATTCCTTTGGTTCGGATATGAACCCAAGGATCTTGAATGATGGCACTCCTTTCTTTGTCAAGGAGTCAGCAATTTGTACATCAGTTGATATCCAAGAGATCTCTGCAATTTCCTTTCTGTCAATCATTTCTCTCAAAATAGCCATCTCTATGCGAAGTCTCTTATCCAAAATTTGGGTTGAGGAATGTACAGAATCATAGAGACAGGAATTGTCTGTTTTGCAGAAGATCTTAATGTTGTTAGTATCATCGTTCAATTGTAGTATTTCTAACAAAAAGTTTCCGATAAAAAATACAGGCTTCTGCCATGTCAACCATGGCTAAAGTTTCAGCAGCTAAAGTACTTTTGACAACTCTTCTAATACGCTTAGACTGCCAGGCAATGGGCATATACTTGTCATTGCTTCCAACTAAAAAAGTATATAGCCTCCCTGTGAACCTCCATCTGTTAAATTGCCAAAAGAAGCATCACTGTATGCAACAATTTTTAGGTGCTCAAGGTTCCCTAAGTCTGGAATATCTATATGAGATTTCTCCTTTTTGCTTTTTTTACCACCCTGTTAGCCTGTTTTAAACATTCTACATTTTCTTGTTTTAGTATCAAGCTTAACTCACTAACATCATAACTAAGATCAGGTCTGGTTTGGGTGGCTAACCAATTAAGTTGTCCGATCAGTTACCTGGTTTCAGTAACCTCTGTTGAAGATATTGCATCTTTCAAATTTCTGCCTGGTTCTAGTGGGATACACCTTAGCTTTTTGACATATTCGTCCTGTCCAAGTTTAACATCATTCCCAGTTTTCTTTATGCTTAATCCTATATACTGGAACTCAGCAACTTCCTCAGATTTGATCCTAAACAAGTGACGAATCCTGTCCATGACTCTGCTCTGAAAAATCTCCGAGCCTGCAAAGCAAAAATCATCAACATGAGTAGCCATAATACCATGCAGTTTGTTTCCAAAGTTCCATGTAAATATGGCTTGATCATATTTTGAAACGACTGCTCCTGACTTCAACAATTCCTCTTTGAGTGTCAGGTACCAGGACCTTGATGCATCAGTCAAACCATATACACATTTGGAGAGTTTCCAAATATATCCTGGAGGTACCTTGGCTTCTTTGGGAGGATGCAAATAGATCAATCGGTCCAACTCTTTGCTCTGTAAAAATGCTGTTTTTATGTCCATTGACTTGCACACCCAATGGTTAGATGCCATTATAGCCAAGGCTATACGTAGACTTTCTTTAGAGCATGTTGGAGAATCATTTCTTATATTGCCCGCATCCCTTTCCTGAAAGCCTCTCGCCACAAGTCTAGCTTTATAGATCTGTTTGCCATTGACATTTTTATTAGTATAAACCCATCTTGTGGATATTTTGCATTGGCCTTGGTCAGGCACTTGGGTGTAAACTTTATTTTCAACCCAGCTTTGGAGTTCGTTTTCTCTTGCCATTTCCAGGTCGTGATTAGAAGAAGAAATCATAATGTTTTCCTCATCACTAGAGGTAGCTTCATCCTTATTTATTGGTCTGGCTTCATTTTCTTTCCATTCCAATACTCCATGATTGAAGTCTAGCCAGAAGGGTTCACCTTGTTCCATAGCCACATTCATTAAATGCTTGTTTTTACCTGTAGCTTTGCCTGCCCTACTTATGACGTTCAATGTTCGCCATTCCGAATCATCATCATTGGCAAGTTTGCATTTAATGGATTGTCCTGGCTTGGGAAGCGTAATTGTTTTGTGAATTGGATTTTGCTTTGGTAGTACGTGTGCCTCTCTCACAGTCTGATGTTGTGCAACATGATCATTCAGAGTTCCTGGTTCTTCAGCAACATCGTTTTCGTCAGACATTGATAAGTTTGAAGATCCTTCAGGCTCACTTTGTGAAGTGGTGGATTCACTTATAGCCTCACTTTCAGAGGAACTTTGATATGTTTCTGGGTGAGACACGAGGCGACATGGGTGCACTCTTACATATGTGCCCCCATGTTTAACAAGTACCTGCTTGTGCTCCCACCCTATGACAGTTCCTGGACCGAGCCATCTATCACAGAAATTTCTCTTATAGAAAACAACATCACCATTTTTGTAGGATTGTGTTGTACTAGTCCTAACTTGATGACGAAGTGCACGTCTTAATTTTTCCAAGACTCACACATAATAAATTGTTTTCTAGCTGCATGCATGGCATTGAGGTTACTGGCAACAATCTCACTGGTAGAGACACCTTCTAATGCAGGGAGTTTATCATTCAAAAAGGAGGGCAGATTGGGATTCCTACCAAAAACAAGCTGATTGGGGCTGAATCCGTGAGCACTGTGAAGTGTATTCTTTGCACTTATAGCCCATGCTAGTGCTATCTCAAAACTACAATTTGTGTCCTCTACAGTCTTTTTGACCATTTCTCCCAATATCCCATTGTGTCGTTCATTTAAGCCATTACTCCATGGACTTTCAGCAGCAGTGGTACGCACAACGATATTTAAATTCTGTGCCATGTCACGGAATGATTCGTTATCAAATTCCCTACCATTATCAGTTAAGATAGATCCAGGAGTCCCAAAATACGCTATCCAGTGTTTAAATATAGCACTGATGATGTCCGATCTTTCTTTACTTGGAATCCTAACGCCGACACTGTATCTGGTAGCATGGTCAATCAAGTGCAGTACCTTGTTACCATTAATCTCTTTAATATCCATAGCAACAGTTTCATTAAAATAAGATCCTAATGGGAATCCAACAATAGGTCTAGGTTCGTTTTTTTTTTATAGCGAATACACACTTTCACAGGAATTTGGAAGTGCTTGTAAGATTTTCATAAATTCAGGATCTCTTATTCCAGCATTTCTAACTAAATCACATAATTTCTTACTACTGGGATGACTAAATTGTCTATGTAATTTGGTTGCAACTTTCACTTTTTCTGATTTGTTTTTAGAGGAGATTTCTTTAACAAGAAGAATGTGTTTGAGCTTACCTCTATCTGGTAGGGGTCTGGTGATAGGGATGTGATAATGACCAGACGATGTGCATCTCAATGGAATTTTCTTTTTAAACATCGTCACACTGCCATGTTCAAAATTGAGACAGGTTCCAGCTCTTTTCATTGCATCTTTGCTTAAGAGAAGTGGAATGTCAGAATCCACAACATCGGTAACAATATTGACGTCAATGTCTGCGATGACACATGGTAGAGTCACATTGTAGAGAGAGTCCAGCTTGTTTCCATCCCTGAACTTAAAAGTTCTCACCCTTTCCTCATAATTATTTTTTTTTCTGTGCATCAGTTAATGTTTCGAGAAAACATTCATACCATTTTTTTTCCACAAACGGTGCCAGATGCACCACTATCTAGGACAGCGGAACCAAGTGTCTCACCCAAAAGTGTGTTGCCATTTGCCTCGCGTTTTTGCTGACTCATCAGCACAATGTTAGCCAGATACAGATAACTTTCGTGTTCGTCGTCCTCATGTTTGTCCCGGTATCGTCGACATAAGGGCAGTCGTAAGACCAGTGAAATTTGCAGCCACATTTAAAGCACACAGTGGGGGTTGCCTTCAGGTCCTAGCGGGTTTATTTTGTTTTTGTCAGTGGAGCGTGTTTTGTTGTTGTTGTTGCTATGTCGTTTTCCACCGGCTGTATGTTTTTCCTCGCCGACTATTAAAATGCGAATCACGGCGGTGGGAAGAGAGCGACCATAGTATACCTCGCTAGGTTCGTTTTTATTTTCAGTAAAGACAATAACATCTTCCTTTTTAACCACTACGGGTGTAGAGTTCATAGATGAAGCTTCAGACGGCTGTCTATGCATAATCTTCTTTAATTGTGCCGACATGGAAGAGAGTGTCAGTTCGCCGACAGTCGCCTTGACTAGTCTTTCATTTTCAGGGTTGAGGGAAGCACTCTTTAATGCCCTGAATGCAAGTACCGGTTCAGGCAGGATGATGTTGAAATCTTTCAACTTAGCAACGTGTCGGCCGAAGTTGATGAGAAAGTCTTCCACTGATGTTTCAGGCTGTCTCCGGTATCCTTCGAAAGTCTCGTAGGCCAGAAAGGCTGACTGGTTTATATCTTCCAAAAAAAAGCGTGTCCAATTTTTTCATACAGTTTAGCCATTCCATCCTCAGAATTAAGTGCCGCAACATCCAATTCCAATACAGCTTCTCTGGGTTTTCCTTCCAGTGAAAGAAATACTATGGGGGCGCGTTTTGTTTTGTCAAGCGACGTGGCCATTTCCCAGATTTGCATTTCTTTTTTCCACGTGCTGTACTTGTCTTTAACTAAGACGGGCGGTGAAATGTGCTTTGAAGCCATAACTATGCTCTGCTACCAATGTTAGTATAAAAATAAAAGACTGTCAAGGTGCATAAAGAAAAATATAAACATGTGAATGACAGACTTCGACAACGGATACGGAGAGAATATTTTATTCGACTCCTCACTAACTACACAGTATAAACAAACATGGCCGCCGCCCCGACTTCCGACCGGAAATCCTTTCCCCAGCAGGGAGAGTTTTCAGGGGAGATAGCTCACATAGATTAACAGCCAGGTTTCTGAAGCTTGTGAAATCAAGGCAAGAATGCCCCAACCCTCTTTCCTTGATGCTATGCTCTCTCTGATGTTTATAAATAATCTACCTCATAACATTCTCAGATCATAAGTAAACATCTATATAAATGATACCACAGTTTATCGATGCATATCCAAAAAATAAGATGATTGGAGCCTTGCAGCTGATCTCTCCTCTGAACTGGCTTTAACAGCTCAATGGGAAGGGGCAAAAATTGGATTATAACTTTTAATATTTCAAAACCCAAGCTAGTATTGTTTTATCATCACTGATTAGACCCTGAGTTTTCTCTAGTCATGAGGAATTATTTCACTCTCAAAGAGGTTTCATGTTTTGAATATCTATTGAGACTCAAGTACATACCAGACCTCATTCATGATTAACAGTACCTTCTACATTGAGTAGTTTTTGAGCCTTTTAGAAATGTAAGAGGCACAACACATTCCTCCCTAATCTTTTGAGCAGGAGTGGAGCTTTGTCCCTTGTTTCCTGTTCAGAATTGGGTTTCTTCTCATTCTCTTTCACTCCCAGTAGCCCATTGCATCTTAGTGGCATTATCACTTTGCTTGAGGTGAGGGTGGGAGGTTGGTGAGATTTTTTTATCATTTCACCCCAAGCAAGGCAGGAAAGCCACTAGTATGCAGGGGGTTACAGAGAATGAAAATGAGAGAAAAGACTGAGTTTAGCGAGGATTGAGGAAAGGACAAAAGATGAATGGGATTCAGAAGACAGAAGATAGCAATTGATGTTGCATTTAAATTTTTGAAGATTGTATTTATCAGGGAAGCAAATAAATGAAATGGAGTTCCACAGGCGAAAAGTATGAGAAAAGAGACGGTTAGAGTAGAAGTGGCGGTTCAATTTAACAGTTTTAACAGTAAACAGGTGGGACCTAGATGCCAATCTAGTAGCATGCTTAAATTCATGAAGTCAGGGCACTAGGGAAAAAAGCTCATCAGAGCAGTTGTCATGAAAATATTTGTAGAAAAGACAGAGAAGCCATACCATGTTGGTGAGAAAGTCGAGATGGCAAATCAGGATCAATTACATTGCTGATCCTTCTTTAGATTTTGTCAAGAACCTCAAGATGAATAACAGGGGCAGACCAGATATGGCAGCAGTATTCAATGCATGTAATTTTAAAATATATATATATATTGCACCACATCCATTATTAACAGTACCCTCTACATTGAGTAGCTTTTGAGCCTTGAATTGAATGAATATTCATTTTAAAAAATTATATAATTTCAGGGCTCACACTATGACAATCACTAGTTGCTGTTACTGCTACAAAGCGAAGGTTTTTGCAACATCTTCCTGGGATACAACAGGTTGGTTTATTCTTGGCAAAATAAACAAAAGACTTAAAACTTAAAAAGAAAGAACTTGCAAGGATAATATTCTTTTGACATTATACAAAGAGATATTCTCTAATCAGAACTGTACTTCTCAATATTCTTTTAATGATCTCTTATTGCATCTATTGATTAACAAGTGAGATAGTAACAATTGTCCCAATAGTAATTATAGCAAATAGCAGAGTTTCAGTAATTCTCTCTCTCTCTCTTTCTTTTTTTTTTATCAGTTGTCAGTTAAGTGAAAATGACTGGCAAGTAATTATCAGCTTTGAACCCAAGTGTTTATACTGACCAAACCCACTGAGGAGTGTTATACAAATGCATGACAAAAGATGATATAGCTAAGCATTAATGATTGGCAAAGATATTGAAGCCAACCTTAAATGAAAAAAAATGATGTCTATAAGTGTTACTCCATTACATTAAAACTATAAAACTTCAATACAGATGCTGTTTTATTATATATATATATATATATATATATATATATATATATATATATATATATATATACACACACACACAGTAAAGCAAGTTTTGCTGTCCACTCATGGAGACATGTGCAATTGATCCTCAACCATTCAAGCAAAATGACTGAAACCACATGTTCCATCTGTCTAAAAGTTTGCAAAACACCTGTGGATCTTGGGAGACACATGTGTGTCCATAAAAGTTGGGAACCTCTTTATTTTACTGAGCCCTCATTTGTTGTCCACGACAAGTGAGCACCTTTACCCCAGAGTTTTATTGACAAACCTTTTTTAAAATCAATCAGTCCACTCATTAGGAGGTATCAGCAATTGACTGCTGATTTTCTCATTTTCGCTATTTTTATATAAAGTTAAAAATAATTTATGTTCTTTTTATTGGTGCTAGATTTCTTCACTATGTGTGTGTGTATATGCACATGTGTAGAATGTCATGGTTATTTCTTCTTTTTATCGTTTTCTTCTCTCCTTATACTCACTCCCTATTCATTTTCCTTATTTTTTTTCTCCCTTTTAGCTCTGAGTATCAAAGATAATGTAACAATGTCATTTCTGGTGTCATCATAAGGACTTCTTAAAAATCTTTTCTCAAATATTATGGGGTTTTCTTAAGTTTGTAAAAGATAGGTGTATTCCATTTTTTATTTATTTCTTGTTTAAATGTTCTTTCTTCTTTTTTATGCTTAAATGGTGACATAAATAAGTTTTTATATTATATGCCTACATTTACCTATTATTTCATTTTTCTTATTTAATAGTAATATATATTCTTTTTCAAACATGTTTGGCTGAATAATATTGTCACGAATGGGCTTGGAAGAAAGATTTATTCTCCTGTTTATGGGCATTGTCATATACAGGATATAACAATACTGTAGCTCACAGACAGAATGGAAAGGCTGAAAGGAAAAAGAATGTCACACATGCTTTGTTCTCAGAGAGATATTTTATATACTATGATATACACAAAACTATATATATATATATATATATATATATCCCATATAGAGAACAATATATCACAAATATCTACACAGCAAAGTATAAGGAGGAACAAAAAGAAAGGGATCTTACATATAATTTGGAGATATTCCTGACCTGGAGGAGTCATTTTTAAGACTCCAGATTTAAATGGGCCAGATTAATCTATGTCCCAAATGGAATCGGCACCACCAAAGGGCCTATGCTAAAAGAAAGCAACCTTCTTGTTTGGTTGGTGTCAATGAACTGAAAGATGGCTGCCACTTTAGTCACTGTATGGAGTGACAACATAAAGCGGCTGTCATGCGACTTATCTCCAGCAAAGGTAGATAAGTGTCTTCTGTATCCTTACAATATCAAAAAAGTTTTGTCTAATCAAATTTTTAACTTTTTCAAATTTCCAAATTAGTTGATTTATGTAATCAGTAAGTTTACCAAAATTCATATCTATTTTTTATTTTATATTATTTTTTTCCCTTGAGTAATTTTGAATGTTGCTACAATGGTTTTCTAGGATTGTGTTTTTTGGTTAATTCTGGTGTTCTCACATTTGTTTTGAAAATGTTTGGAGAAGTTGATATAAAACAGCAAATCAGACAAATGTCCATAAAATGCTCTGAAAACAAGGTCTTCCTTCAGGACATAGGCAGACATGGTCCTCCACACTTTTCTTTGGTTTTCTTTTTTTAATTATCTGTAAACTGTGCACTGCCATGATTGTTCCTTAGAATTGTTTCCAGTTGCCTTCTCCACTGTTTTCAATTCAAAATTGTCTTTCTCCAACCAAATTTATAGAACCTGGTCTAAACTGCTATTTTACTCATGGCTTGAAAGGAAAGGACATGGATTCATGCCTTTTCCAAGTGCATGTGTGCAAAGTAAATACAAACTGTCTTAGCTAGAATTTGAACTCTGCTCACTGATTCCATTTTCATTACTGTTATCTGTTAATCTACCCATTTCTTAAAACTAAGATATACTTTCAAAAAATACTTATTTTTTCTGTTTTTTATGATCACATTTCTCATTCTCGATCAACAAATTCAGGAAATGAAAAAATTATTTGGCCAAACATTTACCATATTTTATGACATATCAGTCTCTTTTAATTTTTTTCTCATAATTGGTTTAAAAATATTTCCCAGGTCTTATATGCTAAGTTGTATTATCTGGTAGGCTCATATTTACATTATTTATATTGTTTGGGCTATTGTCCTCATCTTTATTGTCATATTCACAACGTTTCAGGCAATATACCTTGGAATTTTGAAGCAAAGCATTTATTTCGTCCACTGGGGTAGATTGTTCTAGTTCCACATGCCATGCCCTTTTCTGGATATCAGTTTCAGTTATTTCCCCTTAGTAACTCAACTCTCCAAGTTTTTTTTCATCCTTGCTGTGGTCAGGTATTGAACACTTAACTCTTTGGGTCAAATTACTGGATTACTTCAACAAACACTTTTATCAACTAGGCAGAATAAACAGTTCAATTCAAAATTCCAACATATATCACCTGAAGAAGGCCAGAGTGTACAATGGATGAAATGTTGTGAATATGACACTAAAGATGGGGACAATAGTCTGAGCAATGTAAATAATGTAAAGAGTTACAATACCTCATCTCAGAAACATAGACAGATATAGACTAATATTTGTCCAAATGCCATAGACTACCAGTGTTTGTACTTACTCTAACTACATAATACTATAATATTAACTGTAAATGGATGAGGGGCTTTATATACCATCAAATAAACTAATCAACATTTTAAAATTATCTTATAAATTGATCTAATCAGGTGCTAAATGTTGATCTCTAAGTCTGTACTTTAATCTACCACTGCACTATAATGCAAATAACTTTTTCTCTAGAGATTTATATAGATGTCTTATCTACAAGCTGAGTTGGGTTGTATTTGATCGCATTCAACTTAGATTTTTTTCCACAGACATTATATTCTTAGTTTAATGGTAAAACTAGCCATTTAAAAGCAGGAGACATTGACTGGTTAGTTAATGTTATGACTGGTTGAAATTAATCAACTCTTTTTATTAAAACAGTTTTTCCGGAAATTAGACTTCTCAAGTCCACTCAATATTATAGCTCTTTGTAATATTCATGGGAATTTCCTTCCAATCTTTTTGCTTTTGGTTATGCAGGAAATTAACAGCTTGATTATATCTTATTTTCTCTTCTAGTCATATGTGCTAACTATTTTTGCTGTTGTTGAAAGTGTTCAAGGTGATATGGCTTTTGATATTTGGCAAAGTTCTTTGTGATTTTGTAGCACCAGTCATAACAAAGACAAATCATTAGTTCATTTCTCTTGTTTAATAAGGTAAGGTTATTTAAGTGTTTTAAGATAACTAATTTTTCAATAAGACATAAATTACATCTATTTCCTTTCCTGTTATAAGCTTTAGCTCTTGCTATAATATCCCAGGTGATAAAAGGTGAATTACCATCTGTCTTTAATTGCCAGAAATATTTAGAGAGAACAGTGTATATATATATAGGAAAACGATATTCAAATTTTTTTTATATATTAACAATTTTAAGGGAAAAGTTTTACATTGATGCAACTACACATGCACACAAGTGAAATAGATCTTGAAAATTTAAAATAATTTTTTGTGTGCATCATCAATATATCAGAATTATGGTGATTGTTTTGGCAAAATATTTTGGAAAGGACCAGATTCAAGAAATTCTAAGAAAATACATGCCATCACTCCACTCAATCACATTAGTAATCTAAATATTTGTTTATAAAATATAATTAGATATATTGGTAACTAGCAGCATGGCCTGGCATTGCCCATGCTTGATTCAAAAATCGTATGACTCATACAGCAATCGCTATCACTTGACTTAAAATATTTTTTGCCCTTAAAGGAGTGCTCTTTGCCGTGCTGATGTTGCTACATGCCTTCTTGCCTATCTCACACTGCAAATTTTTTCTAAGCTCTATACTAAACATTAAATCTGTTACGAAAAAAGAACTAAACAAAATGAACACAAAATAATCAGCTTTAAAAAAGGACTCATAACTGGAAAAACTGAATGAAAAAAGAATGTTAACAACAAATACTTTTTCACACCCAACCCAGTTCTGTGGAATCAATCAGTGTTGAGTTTAAGCAAGCGAATGAGCCAATTGGAGAAAAGTGCCATGCAGATTTAAATTTTTCCCGCTTGTGACGAATGCAGCTATCAATTTTTTTGCATGCTAGCATGCTAGTTAACATTCGTGTCAGTCAGCTGTTGGCTCTCATGCTGGCCAATAGAATCTTCCTACCTATTCGTGGCAGCCAGCTATTGGCTCTCACTCTGGCCAGTACAAAATGGCCGCAAACTACATGAAAACTGCCATAGAAGCATGAAAAAATCAATTATTTCCACTATCGATGGGAGTTGGGAAAGGCAAAGTCAGTCTTGGCCTTGCCACTAACTTGGAGCATGTGCATGTAAATTTTGGTGCAAATCCATCGAAAATTGTGGCTGTGCATTCGTTACACACACACACACACACACACATCCTGCCTTTTATAGATATTGGTAACGTTCTATTAATGTATCCCTGTAGTGCTGATTTACCTGATCTTGTAGATAAGCAAAACAAAATCAAACATATTGTGGTAAGACAATTACCTACCTATGTCTTATGATTTGTATAAATAAGTCACGCTGTCTTTGCCAAAATGGGTAGACTCTTCAGTTACCTTCAATAAAGGCACATTAAACTGAACTAGATTCAGAGTTTTTATTACACATACAATAGAATTTATATATAAAATGGATAAAAACAATACTTTACCTTTCCTAAATATCATGCTACACCACATTAACAGTAGCTTAAAACTTAGTAGCCACTGAAAATCAACTAATAAAAATGATCTCATAAATTTCTATTCTCAGCAAAACAAAATAAAATCCAGAATAATCATCACATTCTATTTAAGAGCACTCAGAATTTTTCAGCCTCAATATTTACACAAAGAGGCAAAGTACATTGAAAATACTTTCAAGCTCCTCTAATACTTTATTTCATATTCAGTATGAAACAAAAGGCTCATAAAATATTTAAAAAATAGAAATGTAATTCTTCCTGACAAACCCAAGAAATCAAAATATATTGTTCTACCCACCAACTTTATCATAACTAAAATTGAAAAGAACTTATCTAAACTCAACGTAAAATTTGTCACAACTATGTCTAAAACAAGAAAAAACTTAATTAATACAAAACAATAATAAGCTAAAGCTTGAAGGAGGAATTTACTCTATTACCTGTAATAATTACCACAAGAAATACATTGGAGAAACCTCAAGGAATTTAAATGATTATATGAACACAAAAGGGATTTTTTTTTATAAAGCAGCACATTAAATGCATTAGTTGTTCACTGTAACAAGACTGACTCCAATTTTGATTTAAAACATGCTACACTAATTAAGTTAAGTGGAAGCATGGCATGGTGGTGTAATGAGTAACAGTTCAGATTGAGAAATTGGAAAGCTTAGTTCAAATTCCAGTCAAGTTCATTACATTCACTTGCATGCTAATACCCTTGGGAAAGATATGAATTCATCTCTTCCTCTCAGTTATGGGTAAATAGTGGGACAAACTGGTCACTATAGCCTTGGTTGGCAACCAGTCTAAAAGAAGGAAAACTGAATTCAAACCACTTGCTGCCTTGTAGGTTCTGCCTCTTTAACTTATAAGAGAAGGGACAGGGTTTTGTGATGTCAATGAACACTCGTTGCCACTTTTGTAATGTCCACGAATACTCATTGTCACTTTCATAATGCTCGTTGTAGTAGAGACTTTGTAATCGCAGATACAACTATAGTAACACTGTTGAACAATACTGATGTCAGATGCTTTCAAATAACACTTGCACTAATAGTACTTGCTTGATAATACTCGCTTGAAAAGTAACCACCGAATAGTAATCCATATAGTAAACTGTAGAGTGATCGCTTACATGCCATGCTAATTTACATATATACATTTCCTTTACCATCACGTGATCTACTTATTCAAAATGGGATCACCTGTTTTTGCTCTCTCTGGTGATCTGCGTTCAAACTTGAGTGTCAGCAGTGACACTTTATTCCTATATAACACAGGTTAACCTCAATATCCCCAGAGCAAAGGGAACCAACAAGCCATTGCACTATTCTGCTTTGAATATCACCATGAACCACGATTGTAAGATGGAGGAGAATGATGACTACCGTGGCACAAAATGCATTAACTGAATAAATGATGAATGACTCTAATTAAAAGAGAAAACAATTTACTAAGACAAAAATGTATAGGAAGTGCTTTAATCGGTAGATCATCGACAGTAAATTTACATCCTGGTTCTTACAACATTTCTCTTTTCTTCTCAGATCTTCTATTATCACAATGTGAGATACTTAATGACAAAAGTGATGGAAACTGGAACAAAAAGAAAAAAGAATCTAAGTGAAATCAATTAGATTATATACCAAAATCACATTTAAAAAATATTTAAAATTCTCAGCATCTCTCTTTCACTTGTGCACATGTAGTTGCATCAATATAAATATAAACGTAGTCCAATGAAGTCCTAAAGGACGAAATGTGTCACACAAAATCTTTTTCCATTTTGTCATACTTCTTTTCCCTAAAACATATATTTTCATATATATATCTTACTTATTATAAAACGCAGATTGTGTGTGTGTGTGTGTGTCTGTACGTTTATATATTGTATCAGATTTCCTACATTTTTCAACCAATTTCAACAAAACTTCACAGGACTGTGTAAAATTACCTTGCGGTGGTTCTGACAGCACCAAAAATTGGAAAAACACAATTGTTTTTGCATGAAATCAATTTGAAAACACTTAAAACACGATTCTGTCACCAGAATGAAAGGGGGACAACTCATATCGAGTTATACTTATTATAAAACACAGGTTGTTTGTGTGTGTGTGTGTTCATTTATATATGGGATCGGATTTCCTACATTTTTCAACCGATTTCAACAAAACTTCACTTTTTTTTGGCAGGTAGTGTTTCTTATTGTCTTGTACACTTTTTTCTTTACTTTTACATTCAGAATGCTTTAAAAATTCCATTTACAAGACAATTGTTTATAATAAAATTCTATTCAATCGATACTCATATAACGATTGAAAACAATGTTTTTGTTTGAGTTTGGGTTTGACCAATTCGTAAAAAAAAAAAAAACTAATTAAGACATGCGTGTCCGTCAACATTAAACAATAATCTTTGTCAATTTTATTTTTCAATCTTTATGATGGTCGATACTTGATCTATCTCTTACTGTTACATCACCGGGCTCTACTGCTAGTATATATATATATATATATATATATATATATATATATATATATATATAAAAAGAAGTAATCATCCAAAGAATTAATCAGTAAAGTTAATGTAATTAATGGTGAAATCACTTTGCTAACAAATCCATAAAATATTAACTTACTAACAACTCTCTGAATGACGCGATCCTTATGTTTAAAAAATTATGAGATGGATTAGATGTTCTGTTACAAGTACTTTTGAAGAAATCCGCTCTTTCATCGTCAGGTATTAATATTGTTTTCATTTCAGGTAAATTTCCAAGATGAAAATAAATGTATTGCAAGCAGAAAGATGTTTTTTTTTTTTTTTAAAAGTGTGCCATTTCGCATTAATTACATTAACTTTACTGATTAATTCTCTGGATGATTACTTCTTTATAATATTATATATACTGCACCAATTAATATATACATATATATATAAATTCACTGAATGTCTCTTTTTGTATGACCGCCTCTCATTGCATAACTTAAGGAAAGCTAGATTCTTGTGATTATTAATGGGAGTTTGGAACATGATTTATGGATATTACTTTTAGGAAATTTCAAAACTTTTTGATTTTCTATGTAAGTATAATGATAAACATGGACTCTTACTTTATGTCTGTCATGTTAGCAAAACTAAATCCTTATCTTTTAGTTTAAAGTAGATATCAAGCAAAAAATCTTCCCCATTTAAAACCATAAAACAAATTTTTACTCTTTCTTTCTGCTTGTCAGAAAATCAAAGCTAAAAAATAACGTTTCCTTTACATTTTTATTTTGGAAGTTGAAATGATAAAATGTTAAACTCAAGTTTATTATAAATCCACAGTAGCACGTAGTTCAGTGTTAAGACAATGTTTATTGCTGCACTAAAAATCCAACATAAAATTTTGATTTTCAAGAAGTATGGGTATTTGAAACCTTTTTGTGAAATTACCTCCAGTTATTTAAATTAAGAATGATTCAAGAGTTTGAGAGGAATGATTTACAAATTTCAAATAAGTTATAAAATCAATACTTCAAATCTATCATTTGAATTAACAGGGCAAAAATATCTGTTTCAGTCTTCTACAGGAACTAGCTTAAAATCTCGCCTATTGGGTTTTCCTTTCATCTTCTTTTGTCTGCATTATATATATATATATATATTTATTCACATCATCTTTTGTCTACATTACATATATATATATATATATATATATATATATATATATTTATTCACATCATCTTTTGTCTACATTACATATATATATATATATTTATTCACATCATCTTTTGTCTACATTACTATATATATATATATATTTATTCACATCATCTTTTGTCTACATTACATATATATATATATATTTATTCACATCATCTTTTGTCTACATTACATATATATATATATTTATTCACATCATCTTTTGTCTACATTACATATATATGCACATCATCTTTTGTCTACATTACATACATACATATATATATATATATATATATATATGAGAGAGAGAGATGGATAAAAACAGTGTGGACATAGTTGGTTTAATGATCTTCTAAGGCATAAAACTGCAAGTTACTATGCAGTGTGTATTTCTATATCCACATGATTTATATCTACTCTTTCTCTATAAATATACCAAATTTTAAATAGTTGTGTGTGATCTGATAATTGCTTCAGATGTGAAACTGTCAGTCACCATAAAGTGTTTGTGGCAAGTGTGTTCACTTCAGAGGGTCACCAGTGTAGATATGTGGTAGGATAATTATTTTATCGGAAATTTTAGAATAAAACAAGCTAACTTAAGGGTTTAAAATAAATAGTATATTTTTATTTATTTTCTTTAGTGATGAGTGAATCCTTTGGCATTCAGTGTATCAAAAATGTTGTTAATAAGGCAGATATTGGTAGTAGTCTGGAGAAATGTTTGTTTCAGTAGTTTAAAGTCAGACCATGATTGTAGTAGCAATATCAAAAATTAGGTCAGTGTCAATCTACTGTGTTTTATTTTTGGACCTGAACAGGGCAGAAATGTCAGTAACAGATCACCTCTTAACTGCTTCTTCACATGTCTGCGTTCTTTTGTTCAATCCTCTTCTGCCATCTGTTCTGCCTTGAGCCCAGAGGTATCAGGTTAATATCCTTTTGATCAAGTTTGAGAATTTGGTGGGAACATTATTTCAGCTAATACCAAAAAGTCTCTTTGTCTCAATTTTTTGATTGGCCAAATCATTTTATTTTCTGGTGTTCCTTTCTTTTTCATTTTTTTATAATGGAAGTTATGCGTGGAGCCACCCTTATTTTTGGTATTTTTCAGTCACAAATATGTAGGCTCAGATTCTGCAAATTTTTGTTGTTTGGTGCTGGGTTCAGACTTTTCTTCCACTTTTTTTTATTCGAGGGTTGCCTTCTCATTAGTTGAGAGTATAGAAAGAGAAGTTTAGAGAAAAAAAGAAAGAAAGAGATAAGGTTTTTAAAGGAAAGCAGGAATGCCTTATTTTAATTTTTTTTTTAAATTTTTTGTTTATATATTTTATTTTTATATTTTATTGTTCTTTTTTTATTGGGATGCACTAGAGGATGATTTCTATGTCCACACAGTTGACATCTACAAACACTTTACATGTGGTATTGAGTATTTTCTCCCATAAATATAGCAAATTTTAAACACACACACACACGTGTGTGTGTGTGTGTGTGTGTGTGTGAGGAATATGCATTAAATTATTTTTTGGCATGATGCAAGTTTGTCATAAGGCCACATTCATAAAGTATATAGTAGTTCATGAATCTTCACTACAACAAATGTATTTACATATAAAATAATCTTTATATATTTATATATTACTTGGAGAAGGCCAAGAAGGTACAATGGCCAAAACATTGTAAATATGACAACAAAGATGAAGACAACAGTCTGAACAATGTAAATAGCGTAAATATTATTTTGTTTAATAAATTTCTGGCGAAGTGATTAATATTTCATCTGCATTTCTAAAATAATTTTACTAATTGACAACTTTCTATTCTACAAATAATCCAATATCTTTATTTTCTTCATGGTTTTTTTTTTTTTTTAATGCCAACTAGTAAAAGTTTGGGGCTTGAATGGAAGTCTGCTTCACACATTCTGTGGACATTCTAAACCTATATCCAATCTCATCCTTCATCCAAAGAATCCTTTGTTGCTTATATCCAGTTCTTTTGATGGAACCATCAAAATTTGGTCCTTGGAAACATTGGATCAAATCTACAAGTAAGTAAACTTAGCCTCATATAATTAAATTTTGAATCTAAAAATCAGTAATTCAAGTTCTTAACCAACACTTCAGATGCAATAGTATTTACTGTATTAGACAGCATATAAGACACACTTTTTTTTTACTAAAAATATTTTTTAAAATTTCACTGCATCTTATATGCCATATGTAGGTTTACTAATTTTATTACTAATTTTTTCTTGATTTGTCCTGCTGAAATTGGGGTGCATTTTATACACCCATCCATCTTATATACCATCAAATACAGTAGTTCACTTTTAATAGACAATGTATTTTCAGCCATTATTATTAATTTTGGTTGTATTTACTTTCATCTTAATTTTTAGTTACTTTTTATCCCAACTTGATGCCATTGATCTAGAACAGTAAGTTAATGTAGGAGTAAACATAAAGCAGCAAGTTCATTCAATCAGGTAACAAACTAAAGAGACAAGAGTTCAAATCATACTGAAAGCTTATCTTTTGTTTCTGATTTATACTGTCTTCTCACTGTTGTAGATCAATGGCCTAGCTAAAGTTACAATAATAATAACCTAAAAATTCAGATGGAAATAAATACTATTTAAAATTAATAATGGTTAACACTTCATATGATTGCAAATAGAGAATTTTTATGATTGTGGTATTTTCTGTTATAATGGAATGTCCCACACTCCCTATCACATATGTGGACTGACTATATCAGTAGATATATATATAGTGAGCACAGGATATACCTAACGGACTTGCTTCAGGAATTACTAGCCTGCTAACCAATTCCCTGTCTTTCAATAGTGTATTCTCTTTTATAATAAACCTCTCTTTCTTTCATCTATGCCTGTGTTGATGTTCCTTTCACTAGAGTACCACCTTTGTCTGTTTGTAACCTTCTTTAAGGATACAACATTCTCAAACTTTTTAGACCATAAAAAGGTATTGGAAAAATTTTGTGATAAATGTAATAATGATTTATTTTGAAAATGATCATGTTTCAAATATCATATTGCAAAAGAACTTCTTTTACTGATTTTTTTGTCTCACTTTTGCTTAAAGTTTTCATTTCTTACAGAAACGTATTGAAAATGATTTTTTTTAGAAAGTATTTACTATAGAAATACATTTAGAAGTGATTTATTTTGGAAAGTACTTACTATAGAAATGATTTATTTCAGAAAGTATTTACTATAGAAATTATTTATTTTAGAAAGTAATTTCAAATTAATTAAAATAAAAATTATTGTATATTTTTAAAAATACAATGCCAGTAATTTATTATATAAAACCATTCAAAATGTTTATTATAATTTGTAAAAATATACAAAGAAAATATGCTTTATTTTTAGAACAAAACAGTTAATTTACAATGGTAAGCAACAATTACTTACAATTAAAATTCTTTTAATTGGAAAATGTACCATGTTTATGAATTGTATTTTCTTCACCAAATGTTTGTATAAAAATAGTTTTCTGTCTGAACATAACATAAAGAGGGCAATTAAAACCTGTAATAAATTTCAACTAAAATTTACCACCAACCACTTCACCAAATGACGTCAAACAAAATACAGAAAAAGGAGTTGACAGCTATTAATACACACATACTTTTCAAGAATATCATGGAAAATAGCTCCAAAGAAGGACAAACAGCAAAGACTGTCACACTTGCTTTATGCACAAATTACCTCTGAAAACATAACCAACATAGTATGTCCTTGTACACTGTGTACAATGCCAAGAAAATCATAAACCTTAAATCATGCACCAAGCTATACAGGAATCTCACAAAATCCATTGAAGGTCAAGATACTGGAAAGGTGCAAGAAAGTGTTCAGGTGCCTCAAGAACCATGGGTTCATAGATAAAATACTCTCTGATGAGAAAATCTTTGAAATAAATGCTTTTTTTGAACCACCAAAATACCTGATATTAATGACACTTTCAGATATAACTTACCAAGTTGTAACCTCTGGCAGGAAAAAGATATTCATATTTTAAGTTTGAAGAAAAAATGGGTATTGATACTGATTACAAGGTCCTGAGGTACCATATTTTGCCACAACCCAAGGTTAAATACCCAAACCCTGCCTATATGTGAATCCAGGAAGGTGCTCCCAAACACACTGCCAAGAATGTGCAAAAATTCTACAGAATTAATTTCACTAATTTCTGGCCAATGGACTTCTGACTCTCCTCCATCCTGAACATGAACCCACAAGACTGTGATGTGTAGCGTATTTTGTAGCAGGCCACTAACAAGACCTCCAATGCTAACATCAATATCTTTTTAGCTGCTATTAAGTAGGAGTAGACCAGGATGTTTAAGTACTTGATGGGTAACAGCTGCACAACTCAAGGTCATTTTAAGATATTAATTGAAAATAATCACAGCCATATTGAATAAATTGTCTTGATTTTATCTGAGTTTTATTAATAGGCCCATTTATTCATAAAAAAATAAGTTTCAAAAGTTGCATCAATTCTATCAGCATTGCTTCCCTGTCATATATATATATATATATATATATAATATATCATATATATAATCGACTCTCCCGTCACGTTCAACGTATGAGGGTCAGGCCGATAAGTCCCCAGGAAACCGACATCCCGACACCGGCACATGAGATTTGATTATAGTGGTGAAGGCCTCGTGCAGGACCAGCCACACTTTTTGGAGGGACGAATACAGAAACCTGGTGCACCGAATGCATGCCACAAGGTTCCCAAACGACCCTCCGCAAGTTTTGAATTCAGAGTTGTCCTTCTCCTAGACCAGTTGCCATCCAAGGCTATAGAACCCAGTCTGTCCTGCTATTTTACCCATAGCTGGAGGGAGATGAAGAGGATACATACCTTTCCCAAGGGTATTAGCACGTAAGTGAATGTAATGGATTCGACTAGAATTCGAACTCGGCTCTGCGATTCCTCAATCCAAGCCGTTATCCACTGCTCCACCGTGCCTATATATAATGACTTTATGGTTGCATGAAGCAGACTCACTGTTGGGTGTTGACTTCAGTGTCCGCTTTTATATTTACATACACTCTATCTCTGATTAAAATTATATTTTATCATTCAATGTCCACTTATATATATATATATATATATATATATATATATATATTATGTGAAAAATATATAGAAAATAGGAAAGAACTCGTTAGGTAAATAATCCAAAGTTCTTTAGTATTTTTGTTATTATTTTTAAAAAATAGTGCTCGATACAAAAGTAGAGCATAAATATAATTATTTATTTAAAAATATGATTTCAACACGCTACATAAGAGTTCTCATGTTTCAGAACAAGAGCCGAAAACTTCAATATAATTATTTGAATTAAATTGAATTAAAGCTTAGTACTTTAATTCAATTTAATTCAAATTAAGTTTTTCTTTTATCTTCATTCATATTGTCTTCTTACAGATATTTTTTATTTATATCTGAAAATTTACAGACACACACACTTATCTATATAGTAGGCATTCATTTTGTTTTTTTGTTGTTTTTTTTTTAATCATTTTACCCCAAGCAAGGTGGGAATGTCACTAATACACACAGGGTTACAGTGAGTAAAATTGAGAGAAAAAGCTAAGTATAGGGGTGTTGAGGAAAGGATAAAAGATGAACAGGGTTCAAGACAATAGAAGGTAGCAATTGATGGTACATTTAAATTTTTGAAGATTGTAGTTTTCAGGGAAGTGAGTAAACAGAATGGAGTTCCACAGTCAGGAAGTGCAAGAAAAGAAACTGTTGGAGTAGAAGTGGCAGTTTGATTTAACTATTTTAACAGTAAAAGGGTGGGACCTAGGTGCCAATCTAGCAGCACGCTTAAATTCATGTAGTTGGGGCACCAGGGATAAAAGATTGTCGGAGCAGTTGCCATGAAAATATTTGTAGAAAAGACAGAGGGAAGCCACATCATGTCTGTGAGAAAGTGACTGAAGTTGAGATGCTAATTCAGGATTGATTACATTGCAGATCCTTCTTTGGATTTTGTCAAGAATCTTGAGATGAATAGCAGGGGCACTGGACCAAATATTACAACAGTATTCAATGCATAGCAAAATCATCAATTTTGATGGATTTGTTATTGAGACAGGAGTAAATGGTAGTATCATCTGCATAAATGCCTACTTGGGAACATCAGGAAGATCATTGATGAAGGTCAGAAACAGTGTAGGACCTAGGATAGAGCCTTAGGGGACACCCACATTCATGTGAAAGGATCTGGAAGCGAGCCCATTCAGAACAACCTTCATTTCACAATTTGATAGGAATGATTGGATTAAATTAAACAAGTGTCATGTAATACCATAGCCCTGAAGCTTTTGTAGAAGACTAGCATGCCAAAACATGTCAAATGCCTTTGAGATATCTAGAGTCACAGCTCAAACTTTGCCATTATTATCAAGAGCTTGATATACAGTAGCAGCCATAATATAAGGAACAGAAACAACAAAGACATAAATATGTGTATTACTTAAAAAGTAATGCATGATTAGCAATGAAATTTTTTACCGAATAAAGATTAGGGTGTAATGCATAAATATTATACAAAGTTACAAAAATTTACATAATAGTTTTTTTTTAAATAAAGATTAAGTGGAACAAAGGAAATAAGGAACTGGACAAAAGTTAAGGAACGATGTTAATAATTTGCATAAACTTTTAATTTACATTGTTAAAAAACTCAATGGAGCTTTTCAACAATAAGTAAAAGTTCATTTATCATTAGGACTTTATTTTTAAGCAATATGGCAAATTCTACATACAAAACGCTCTCTTTTGAAGAAAAAAAACTCATTATCACTAACTATCAAGAAAAAAAGTCAATTTCAGAAATTTCTGATATTGTTCATAGGTCTAAAAGTGTTGTTCATCGTGTAATTAGCAGGTATAAAACCGATAAAATGTTAGATGCAAAACCAAAAACTGGCAGACCTCCAAAAACATCACAAAGAGAAGATTGAAGAATTGTTAGAATATCTACAAAAAAACGTTTTGAAACTGCTACATCAATTGCCCATAAATTTAATGAAGAGACAGATAAAAAGATCTCAAGGAAAACAGTTGCTCGCAGGTTAAAAAATGCAGGATTGCATGCCTGTATTCCAGCTTCGAAGCCTCTCATTTCAAAGCGAAACCAAAGGGCACACCTGGAGTATGCCATAGAACATGTTGTTTGGACTGACGCACAATGGTATACAGTTCATTTCAGTGACAAGTCCAAGTTTACTATATTTGGTTCTGAGGGCAAAACTTATGTATGCCGTAGAACAGGTGAAAGACTGTCTTCTCAATGTGTCAAGAAAACCGTTAAGTTTGGTGGTGGCAGTGTGATGGTGTGGGGAATAATTTCATCTGCAGGAGTTGGCCTTGTCATCCGTGTACATGACAATATCAATGCTGAGATTTACAAAAGGCTTTTTCAGCAGCATGTGGTACCAAGATTACACCATAATCTTTATGAATCTCCTATTTTCATGCAGGACAATGCACCTTGCCACAAGGCTCAGAAGGTTATGGCTTTACTTGAAGAAGGAATCGCCCTAATGAAGTGGCCAGCCCAGAGCCCCAACCTGAATCCAATAGAAAATGTTTAGAAGATAACTGGAGAAAGGGTTCAGAAAAGAAACCCAAAAAACCAGGATCACCTATGGGAGTTATTGAAAGACAAATGAGAGGGAATTACTGCTGATTTTTGCAAGAAATTAATTAGATCATGTTGTCGACGATGCAGAGAAGTCATTGAAAATAAGGGGATGTTTACCAAATATTAAATTTTGTTGATATTTTGTTCAGAATCAAGTATTAACAAGATCGTTCCTTAACTTTTGTCCAGTAGCTTATTTCCTTTGTTCCGTTTAATCTTTATTTAAAAAAAAAAATATTATGTAAATTTTTGTAACTTTGTATAATATTTATGCATTACACCCTAATTTTTATTCGGTAAAAATTTCATTGCTTATCATGCATTACTTTTTAAGTAATACACATATTTATGTCTTTGTTGTTTCCATTCCTTATATTATGGCCATTACTGTACATATTCTGTGATGGTTGTAAATATGTGAGCGGTAGACTGGGCAAAACAGAATTCATATTGTTTGTCAGAGAGTAGGTTCTGAGAGGTAAGATACTTCAGCATTGATTAAAGCCTCAAATACTTTGCCAAAAAGTGGTAGGAGTCTAATAGGGTGATAGAGGGGTCAGAATGTTCTCTAGAGCTCTTAAAAACAGGAACTAGAGAAGAGGACTTCCAACAAGCTGGAAAGCAGGAAGCAGCAAAGCAATAGTTGTAGAGTTTGGAGAGAATTGGAGCAAGCTCAAGGACGCTTTTCTTTAAGAGAACAACTTGTATCCTGTCACCTCAACTTTTCTTATGGAAGCCTAATTTAGAAATGATGTCTGAGACCAATGACAGTGTTATGTGCATATCACTCAGTAGAGCCTTAGTTTTAGGAGGAAAATCAGATGTGGGTACTTCAAATGAGTCAAATGTTGAGGTGGAAGAGAATTTCTGCGCAAAGCATTCAACCTTATCTGCTGTAGATGTCAGGATTTCAAATTGATTGAATAGAGGAGGGATTGAGAATTTGCTGTTGTTTGGCATGCTCTTATAGAGCTACCAATAATCTCAAGAACTGAACTTGCAAGATGCTATATGTTGTATCATTCTATCAGCAAACAGTAATTTTGCTTCATTGAAGACATACTCATTATGAGCAGAGGCAAAGAGGCATCTATTGCAATCAGACATGTCGCTCTGGTACAGGTAGAAGAAGTGATTCCTGAGAGCTAAAGCAGAGATAGCTGACTGAGTTAAGTAGAGTGTTGTTAAGTAGAGGTTAGCACTAATCAGTCGCTAGACTTGTACTACCGATTATTCTCAGTGACCACCTATAAGAGTGTTCACTTATACCTATGCAAATTATGCATACTAATTTGCTAGTATCACTACATCTCCCTGAACCTTAAGGGCTTTATTCCTCTCGTAGATCTTGTACTCCTCCTGCTATTTTCCTCATTCTGCTCTATTTCTCTCTCTCCCGTATTTCTTCCCCTGGGAGACCTCGATCTGTCCCGGGCTAGGCTGTAGTCATATGTGTTTTCTTGCATAATCTGGTCTTTGTCCGAACTTTCAGACTCCTTCTGGCCCTCTTCCTCCTGCATTGTTTCCTCTTCCGATGTTTCCTTCTGGAATGGTTGTTCTACCAACTCATTATCAGATGGAATTGAAGACATTTCTTCGTCATTTCGCTCTTCCTCTTCACCCTGGGTCCTTATTTGGTCAGCATGGGCCAACACACTATCGCCATTCTCTCTATTTATTATGGCTGTATTATGGCCTTTTTTTATTATAAACTCGGCTCTTTCCGGATCCGCATCCTTGCTCTTCTTGTACCACATCTTTTCATTTGTAGAGTATGACATAGTTAACAGAGCTCTATTTTGTCTCCCCATTAAAGCTGATGGGCTTTCGAGTCTTCCCGCATGTGGTATCGTCTGATAACTTAAAAGCAGCCTCGGTAGAAAAACTTCTACTTTTTCTTTTTGCTGAGAGCATGCTTTTAACCCCTTTTTTACGGTCTGAACCATTCTTTCTGCTAGTCCGTTTGATTGAGGGTGATATGGAGGAGTTTTATATGGTTTACACCCTATTTTTTCTAACCATACATTAAGTTCTTCCTCACAAAATTCTGGTGCATTATCAGATACCAAGGTTTTTGGTACGCCATTTCTAGAAAATATGACTCTTAGAATTTGCTTTATAGTAGAACTTTTCTTGTTTGTAACCCATATTATTTCAGGCCAACCTGAAAAGGAGTCTACTAATATTAATAAGAGTCCCACTCCATTAACGTATGCATGATCCATGTGGACCCGACTCCATGGCTCCACTTCTTTGGGCCACGAATGTAATTTGGTTTGTGTAAAGTTTCTTAATTCTTTATATTTTTTACAATTCTTTACATATTCCTCAACGTCTCTTGAATAACCCGGCCACCAAGCTTCTAGTTTTATCCTTTTTTGTGTGGCCGCTACTCCACAGTGTATATCATTATGTACACTTTCTATTATCTTTGTGTTTCTGGGGGAACTACCAGGTCCCCATTGCATATCACTCCATGTTCTATTGTTAATTTGTGCCTTATTTCTTTATAAGGTCTTTCCGCCCTAGAACAATTTCCCCACGATTTTTTTTCTTATTCTCGATACTATCCTACTTAGCACTGGATCATGTCTCGTTTCTGCAGCCATTCTGTCTAAAGACAAAACATCAGTCTCTATCAAGTGTAGGAATGAATCTTCAAATTCTTCCTCCGTTTTGTCTTTTGACTCCTTGTAAAACCTCAATCTTGATAGTGCATCCACATGTGGAATTGAATTTCCTTTGACATACTCTATATCAAAGTCAAATGCCATCAATCTTATCGCCCATCGTAGAATCCTTGATGTTGTGACTTTGGGTAATTCTTTCCTTGGGTTAAATATAAACTCTAATGGTCTATGATCACTTCTTAATAGAAATTTTTTTCCAATTAAAAATTGTCGGGCTCTGGTAGTTGTCCACACGATAGCCAATGCTTCTTTCTCTGTGTTTGAGTAATTAAATTCAGTGTTTGTTAACCTTCTCGACAAATACATTATCGGATGTCCTTCTTGTGATAATATTCCCAATATTGAATGTTCACTTGCATCTGTAGTGAGTGTTATGTCCTTTTTTGGATCAAAAATTTTCACTACAAGTTTCTTTGACATAATTTCTATCAATCTTTCAAAAGTTTTTTTTCTGTTTGTCTGACCACATAAATTCCACATTCTTTTTTCTTAAATTTGCAAACGGTTCCGTCAAGTCCGTGTATTTTTTAGTAAGTATCGCCTGTAAAAATTTACCAATCCCAAAAAGACTCCAATTCTTTTTTTTTTGTAGGTGTAGCTACTTTTAGTATTTTTTTCATCAATGCTTGGTCTGGTCATATACCTTCTTTTGAAATGGAATAACCTAAAAAAGATATTGAATCCTGTGAGTACCAAATTGTTAGAATTGCTTACGCATTTTTTTTCATTTATCGTCATTCCAGCATTTCTTAACCTATTCAAGACTAAATCAGTTTTTTCTTTTAATTCCTTTTCATTAGTAGCTCCTATGCATATGTCGTCTTGGTAACAAACCATATTTTGTACATTTCCTAAAACCTGTTCAATGGCCCTTTGAAATATGGCGCTTGCAGTTTTTATACCATATGGCATTCTTTTCCATCTTAGTAACCCTATTGGCGTATTTATCGTGGTTACTTCTTTGAAGTTTTCATCTATTGGTATTTGGTGGTATGCCGTTTTTAAATCTATTTTTGAAAAAACAGACATCCCTGCCAGTGCATGTAATGCCAGTTCAACATTGGGTATGGGATATGAATCCGAGCTTATTTTGTGATTTACTCCTATTTTGTAATCTCCACAAATACGTAAATCACCATCTGTTTTCTCAAAACTACAATCGGTGATGCCCACTTGCTACCTCCAGGCAGAACATGTTCAAGAAGGTCTTGTTCTACTAATTTGCATAGTTTTGTCACTACTAATGGCAATAAATGTACTGGTAATTTTCGTGTCTCATAATAAGAGGGGGAAACATTTTCTTTTACTTTTAAACTTGCTTCATAGTTTTTTTAACTTTCCAGTTTTTTCCATTTTTATTTCATTAATCAACTTAGTAGAGTTTATATTAAGCACATCATTTCCAATAAGCTCGTGGTTTTTTTACAACTTGTAACAATTATAGGTATTACTTCAAATTTTTCTTTTAACTCTAATGAACCTTCAAAGTATCCTAATATTTTTATAACCAACTCATCAAATTGGCGGAGTTGTAAACTGCTTTTTCATAAAGGTGGCTTACCAATGTGTTCCCAAAAGTTCTTTGGTATCAGTGTTACTTCACTCCCAGTATCCATTTGCATATCTAAATTGCAGTTATTAATTTTGACCTTTACTATAATGTCTTTTTTCTTCTGTTCCAAAGTCTTATTTTTCAATGCAAAAACTTCCCTATCGGTGTCGTTTTCTTGAATTCTTTCAATATTTTTCTTTTTTAATTTACACACTGCTTGAAAGTGGTTCTTTTTTAAGCAATTATTACAAGTTTTCCCAAATGCTGGATACTTTTCCTTTTTCACTTCGTGTTCACGTCCACAATACGAACACCTTCTTATCTTCTTTAACATGTACGTATCAGCGAAATTTTGTTCGCTGGGTTGACTTTTATGATGGTGGTATTTCTGTATTAATTCTTGTTGCTGAATAAAGTCAATACATGTATTTAAAGACATATTTCCTATTTGTAATTGTTCCATTATTTTATATCGGTGTGACGCATTGGACATACCTTCAATTAGTCTTAATTGAATCAAGTCCTCTTCAATAGTCTGTTCATCTTGTCCAAGTTTTTCAAATTCACAATATCTACTTGCATTTCGTAGATGGTGTAAAAATTTTATAATTGGTTCGTCAATTTCTTGTTTCGTCGACATGAATTTCGTTCTTTCTGCCACTATCAGCCTTTTCTTGGGTGTCATATTTCTTCTTATAATCTGACTTATTTTTTCAAAAGTCAGGTCTTCCAAATCTAAGGGATATGCCATGGTGGACACTTTCATTACCACCTCGCATCCAGCTGTAGCCAAAAATAAATCCATGATTTCATTTTTGCCTCCCTTTTCCTTGTTGTCTTTCAACTTTTTTGTTCTCGCAGTGGCAGAGAAACAACGAATCCAAGTATCCACGAATTCTGGATCTTCCAGAGATAATTGGTATCCTATCGGCGACGCCATTGTTGTGAAGTAGACGTTAGCACTAATCAGCCGCTAGACTCGTACTACCGGTTATTCTTAGTGACCACCTGAGTGTTCACTTATACCTATGCAAATTATGCATACTAATTTGCTAGTATCACTACATAGAGAGAGATGGAGACACATGTAAGAATGGTCTGGAGATTCAAGAGAGAGTTCTCTAGCTAGTGGTAGATGTTCATGTTTGTTTGGTAGTAGTAGCAGTTGGTTGTCTAATGTAACATGTATGGCAAGGGAATTAGCACAGACTGCAGTGGCCTCAGTATTGCCCTCCAGAGGTACTTGCAGGGACACCCTTCTGTGTGTGGCATGACACTGCAAGAACACTGATATTATGCAACTGTTGATTAGAGCAGCCTTTCAAGACACTCCACAAAAATTACTACATATTAACAATTGCAAAAACATATTTAATGGCTCCCATGTGAAAACCTTATAAGGACTTAGCAGAATATCAATTTCATATATAAGGTCATTTTAAGATAGCATGAGTCAACTAAAGTGGTTGATTGGTTTTCTTTGGAAAAGCATATTTAATGGCTCACATGTGAAAACATAATAATAAATGCTTAACTGAATAGGCTGTTATTTATGATAGCATAATAATAATTGTTTATAAACAAATTAATAAACAAATATGATAGCATAATATTCTAATAGACAAAAAATGAAATAACAATTGTATTTTTGTTTATATTCAAGAATACTTATCAGCATTACTTTCAGGTTGACTTAAATTATATCTTTGGAATGATTCTTTCATTTAATTTAGTTTGCCTGTATATGCCAGTGATGGCCCCATGTGGATGTTCTTGACAGAAGAAAATATGATTTCTGTGTTCAACCCTCAAGAAATCAAGCTCTGGTCCCTTAACCATTTTATTAATTTCTGGAACCTAACACGATGCCCAATATTCCATATGTCCTTGCAACGAGGGGGCTCTCAAAAGTCAACACGGCTAATGGCTGTTGGGACAGACAGCAGGTAAGTCTTTTTTTAAATTTAGTTCTTATGGTAATCATTTTCATTCTCACTAAATAATTTAGGAAAACCTGAGACTTTGCACAATGTATACTGAAAGGGATATCTTATGATAGTGCAGTGGTTAGTGCACAGGTTTTCTTAACTATAGATCAAATGCTCAAGAAATAGATTGTACTAAGATTGGCATTGTTTGAAAAATATCTAAAGAAACTGACAATTAAAACCTTTAGCACTCTGCATTATTAATATTACTTCCCTTTTTACTGCATTCTTTTTCAAAGCCTCTCAATTGCAGTATCCTTATTGTTAATTTCCCTCAAAGTTGTTTTCTGTTGCCATAGCAGGTTATGACAACACAACTATGAAATTCAAACTCTATTGTTCAGGGATCAGAGTCACCTTCAGTAGCAGGATAACCTTTTTGTCCAGCAATTAAAGTCACATAAAAAGTGATAAAGGTTAACTATCCTTAACCAAAATATTTTTAGTCAGACTACTTTTATTATTCTAATTCAATAGAGTATATATCTAAATTAGAATTAAAATATTCTTTATGAAAAATGTGATGTAATTGTAATGAAAGTGTTGAATTTGGTTAATAAAGATCAACACTTTAAACCTTGATTTCATAAAATGATGTTTAGTGAGAAGATCTCTTAATCTAAACTCATCAAGTAAACATAAAAGTGCAAACCACATTTTCTTGAGAGCTAAGGTGATTTTTTTTTTTTAATGTTGGACAGTTTTCATTCTAATCTTAAAATAACTACATTAAAAATGTAATTTTCAATATAGTGAAATTTTGGGCTCTGATCCATTAAAAAATAAATTGTGATTCAGAGAAGTTTTCAGTCCTGACCTTAAAATGTCCCATTACAAAAAATAAATTGTGATTTATAGCAACTTTCAGCATTAATTATAAAATGACTGTAAAAAAAAAAGTTTTTGTTCTTAAAATGTCTGCAAATTTATTTTCAAAAATGAATATTTCCTCCACATAAAAGTCAATATTGAGGATAATTTTCAAAAAAGAAAATAAACTCAATCTCAAATGAGAAAATTACATTTAACTGAAAACCTTAAGACATTTTTCCTTATTCCATTTTCTTTGAGACACATACACAAAAAAGTAACAAAGTTCCTGAATAATATCATTATCAACATATTTTTCTTTGATACAATATTGGCTTGTTTTTATTGGTACAGTGTAACCTGGATATAAGAGAGTTGTTGGGACCGGAGAAGAAGTCTCTTATATCCTGGTTTCTCTTATATCCAGGTTTGGTCTATTTTATATACATTTACAGGCTCTAATTTGGGACCAGAGAAAATCTCTCTTATATCCGGGTTTCTCTTATATCCGGGTCACACTGTACTCTATTCTCTGATTAGCATCTTCATGCCATGCATATGCAAGGCAAGGACAGGTACACCGTTTTCAGCCTCTTTTATTTTCTTTTACAAATGATTCATCAATAGCATTTTCTTTTATATGCTGTGTCCATTCAAGACCTAGACAATCTTGGCACTTCACCAGTTCCTATCCTTTGTAGCTCTAAGCAATGTCTTTTCCCCTTCCTATTCCTTCTAGTCCCTGTTCTACCATCCATTGAAACTCATTAAGTAAATGCTCAATGCCTATCTCTGTCTCTCTTGCCTTCACTATGTCCTTATGTCTTCCAGAAATTTCATCTTCTCTTTCTGATTATAAGTACATGTGTTATAACTCACTCCTAGTGATTATAATATTATGTCTTGCTTAAGTTACTCACTGTGACATCATTAGAATTCTCTCCAAATTCCAATGGACTTCTGACTCACTTTGAGTTCTTTATTTAAGGTGTCTTGCTTAGTTCATTTGTGTTACTGGGGGGTCTTATTTATTCCACAACATCCGCCCTTTTGAGGGTTTTTTTCCCCACTAGTAAATATTTTTTAAATGATTATATTTTTAAATCTGTGAACTCAATAAGGCCTTCAATTCAGTTCACAACAAAAGAAGCAAGTAATAGTCAGCTGGCCTTCTTGGATGAACTAATAACTCACACAGAGAATGGGTTCAAGACATTCATATGACACAAGCCAACCTTCACTAGACAACTTCAGTTCCCACCATCTTTACAGTGTGAAGAAAGGGATTGTCTTATGCCTCATCACCACTGTTATAACTCTCTCTTAGTGGTTATAATATTAATAATATTATGTCTTGCTTAGTCTACTCTCTGTAACATCATTAGAATTCTCTCTGACTGATTCCAATGGACTTCTCCTGACTCACTTTCAGTTGTTTATTTAAGGCATCTTGCTAGTTCATTTGTGTTGCCAGGGGTGTCTTATTTACTCCACAACAAGTGTCCTTTTTTCCCATGTTTCGACCATAGCATTCTCAGCATTCTTCTGTAGAGCCACGTTTTTGTCATATCAGTTATCTTCATCATCTGTGAGGAAATTTTCCAGCATTCATTGCTATATAGATATGTAGTGAACAGGGAAAATCACCTACCTCAAAAAAGAGTTTGTGTCCTATGCACAGTTTGCTGAAGAAAAGGAAAAATAAAAATAAATAAATCCTAAGTAATTATTGTCCTAAGTATACTTCACTAATGGTAATTTTATTCATCCTCCCCAACTATCATCAATCCTGGGTAGGACGATAAATTACTTCTGTGTCCTGGGTAAGATGATAAACTATGTCCAACAGCAAGGCCTCAGATCAGGTGGTTTTGAAGAGCATGAAACTACCTCTTAATTGTTGGTGTTCCCAGGTCTACCTTGACCTGGGGTGGTAGCACCTGTTAGGGTCCCAGCTATGGGCAAATAGTTAACCTGCAAACTGGGGTCAAAACACTATGAAAGTGTAAAAATAGGTTTTAATACGAGAAATCCTTTTTTTAAAAAAAATTATGAGCAGAAATAAATTATTACCAGTTATTGTCAGTTAATAAATTTCTAAAAAAAAAATATTTATTACAGCAATAGATTTCTGAAGAAAAAATATTACCAGCAATACATTTTTGAAAAAAAAAAATATCAGCAATAAAAATTTTGTTGGCATTAAGGTTGATATGTTGTAAAACAAAACAAATAAAACAAACCAAACCCAACTATAATGATCAATCACAAAATTTACCTCTTCAATAAAAGCTGTTGCTTTTCGTAACAAGGGTGTGTGTATTTTCTGGTTCATAAGCGAGAGTGAATTCACTGTATTAATATCTGTAAGTTGAATATTTTAACTCTTTTTTATTTATTTTTCCTCTTGGTCTTTTGACATATTTGTGATTCTTGCTCATATTTCTAGCCTTTTGTAATTGTAAAACTGGAGTTAGTAAATTGCAGGGACACATAACAGTGATATTTTCATGTTCTTTTATATAATAAAATATAAAGATACTTGTACTACTCTCTAACAAATCTGCTCTTTCTCTCCTGTTTCTTCAGCCTGAAAGCTGGGATGATTCTTTTTCATAAAAAATGAATAACATGTAACTAATCCTTTTATCTGGCTATTAATTTGATCAATTTGATTCCATTTGTAACCATAACCATATTCTGTCAGTAATATTTGCATTAATTCCTGACAATGACTTTGGTCCCAATTTTCAAAGCATTCCTATTGTAAAATTATTGACCACATTAATTCTTAGCAGTTTTTTCCCCCAATTTTCAAAACACAACATACAGAGTGAGTGTTAAAATTTTCTCAAACAAATGTTTAGACAAAAACTGCAAAATTTAATAGTTAAATCTTTAATATCTGTCTATATTTCTGAGATGAGGTATTATATACACTATTTATTTTATTCGGACTATTGTCCTCATCTTTGTCGCCATATTTATTACATTTCGGCCATTGTACGCTCCAGCCTTCTTCAGGTGGTTGGAATGTCGAACTGAACCCTTTATTTCGCTCACTCGGGTAGACTGTTCTAATTCCACGTGCCATGTTTAATGGATGTCAGTTATCAGTTATCTCCTGTTAAATCCCCTCTCCAAGTTCTCCATTGCCTTAACTGGGATTTGAACTCACACTCTAATTTAAATCTTCAAATTTAACTTTTAACTACCAAATTTTCCTCTGGGAATTTTGATTAATTTATAATTTTGTGAATACCCTTCACTTTTTTTCGCCATGACCAACATTTACCAAAAGTAGGCTTTCACAAAATCTGTGAAGTGAGCAAGCATGACTAGACTGTAACACTTGACATTTTTTACTGCTCATCAGTCAGTCAGTTATGTGCCATGTGTGATACATGGTTAGGAAATGCATGACTGACGAGGGAGATTTTTTTCCACAGAGAAGGCTACAGAACCTGGTCTGTCCTGATATTTACCCATAGCTGGGGGGAGTTGAAGAGGATTCATACCTTTCCCAAAGTATTAGCATGTAAGTGAATGTAATGAATTCGACTAGAATTCGAACTTGGCCCTCTGATTCCTCAATCCGTACTCCCCCATGCCTCCTTTATGTATTGCTCATCACTATAACTTATTTGAAATCTCAGTTATTAGTTGAGAAAATTAAAACCAAATTTCTCTCTTGAGATATTTTTTAAAATCAAAGGTTTAAAAATATTTTAATCCATCCACAAGTTTTCAGTTTCAACAAGGTCTGCAATAGAATACATTTTACAGAAGGACTTATTTTACATCTAAAATTCTTGCATTTAATTTATGGCTTTTTGGATCAGCTGCAATTAAATCTCTAAACATTAAGACTATTTTTCTTCAAAGGATTCACCTGCTACTTTTCAAAACAATTTTAACTGCTTATCAAAGTACATGAAACCAACCATTGAATACTTATATTTCATAAGTTCACTAGCTTTATAAAATTATTTTCTTACCTTTCTTTCCTCTTTCCAAATTGTAACTATAATCTTCATCATAGCAATTATAGAACTCTTGGTTGGTGTGTGGTGATGAGTCAGAAGTGCTTGAAATTTGTTTTTTGTTTCTGTAAGCTAAAAATGAATATAGTATTTAAGAACTATTTAATAGTTGTGTAATGCTAAACATATTTCCAAGACAATTTCCTTAATCTAAAAATTTCAGTGCAAAATCAAGTTCTTTGAAAGGATTCTCATAGTCTACCCAGCTATTTAACCTATAGCTGGGGTGAGAAGAGACAGATTGGTAGCTTCCCCAAGGGCATTTGTGTGAAAGCGAATGCAACAGACTACCCTAAAATCTGAACTCTGTTCACTAATTCCACTCCTCTTCTGATATTTGTTAGACTAACAACACATTACCAAGTAATGTTTACTTTTTAATCATTTCACCCCAAGCAAGTCAATAAAGCCACTAAGATGCAAGGCAGTTACTGAAAGTGAAAGAATCTGAGAAAGACATTGAGGAGAGAGGACAATAAAAAACAGGATTCAGTGAGATAGAAGATGGTGAATGATGTTGCATTTAAAGTTCTGAAGATCATAATTGACTGGAAAGTAAGACACCAAGAGAGTTTCACAAGCAAGAAGTGTGAGAGAAGAAACTGTTATAGTTACATCCAGCAATTTCAAAAAGTAAAATGATGAGACCTAGCTGCCAATCTAGTACTGTCCTTAAATTTGTGAAGTTGAGATACCAAAGAGGAAAGTTCATCAGAACAATTACCATGAAATTTTTCACATATAAATTCTGCTTGTTTGTTTGTCCAACTGTGGTGCTTTTCTACTTAGGATTAGAGCATAGCATCTGTACCCAATTTCCAGATCTTTGGAGCTGGAATCTAACTGAAAAGCCTTCATAACAATATTGGAAATAATTGGAGAATACAAAGGAATTTTTTTTTTTTTTGCACTGGTGTCTACTCAAGGTAAATGATTACAGAGTAAGTGGTACAGCCTATGCAGATATGTGTGGAAGATAACAGTTAACCCTAGACTTGAACAGGTTAAGATTGTAGTGATCAGGGAAGCAGACTCTTGTGAGTCTGTTCCACAAGGCAGTGTTTCATGCGGCTTGAGTGGAACTTATATTTCACCTCTCACCAGGGCATATGAAGGAAATGAGGGTGGTTTACTACAATGGGCATGGCAGGTTTTATCCATGAAGTTTAGGACAGGTGGAACTAAGGAGTGTAGTTCATCTGGAAATAGCGATAGATCAGTGAGAGGTTTGCAACATTTTATCTGTGAGAAAGGGGTTGCAAAGTGGAAAATAATTTGTCACCTAAAGGACAGGAAGACACTTGGGTTCTATCAAGGGTGGAAAGTGAAGACTGGGCAGCTTCCAATCATATAGGGCAGTGGTACTCCATTTTTAATCTGATTGGGCTCTTGTAATGATAAAGGATAGCAGGAGGAGTGAACTACATGCTGGAGTGGTACAGGAACCAACCATTTTCCCTAACATCTTTAGTGATGGATCATATGTACTAGTTCCACTTGAGTTCTGGGTTGAGTTTAAGTTCCAACAGGTGCTTAAGACATCCATTCATCACAATAGTAGACAGGAAAAGAGGGTGTGAAGGAGGAAAAAAGGAGTTTAGAAAACGAGTAAAAAATGAAAGAAAACATTTGAATGTGTGTGTGTGCGTATATATATATATATATATATATATATATATATATATATATATAAAAGTGAACATGAAGTTTCATGCTATATGCAACGTCTGTGGCCTGACAATTGCATATAGCATGAAACAGACTGTCGCCTCTAAGTGTTGACTTCTATGTTCACTTTTATATTTACACACGCTCTATCTCTGATATCGAGCACTTTTATCCCATAAATATACCACACCTTAAGACTATATTTTTCATATATATATATATATATATATATATATATATATATATATACACACACACATATATATATATATATATATATATATATATACACATATATACACACACAACTCCGTAAATCAAGCCCTACCCACATTTCTCACTCACACAAGACAGACGTGCTTGTAGAGGTGTTGATGTCTTACACTTATATACACACTCATACTAATATATACATATACACACATCACACACACATTCCCAAAAAACTAAAAGATAACATACACTTAACACACACATCCCATTCCCAGCAACCAATAAAACTGTCAAAATAACCAAGGAGGGAATTCTTAAAATCAAGAGTCTCCCATCCTCTATCTTAAAAAACAACTTGAAAGAGGCCGTTTGACCAACAAAAGGACTGACCAAAATTAATGATTAAAAAAAAAACAAATTAAAACTACAGATAAGGTTCACTTTCTTCAGAAACGGTCATTCACTCCTGTAGTTAGTTGAGTGAAACTTATATCTCACCTCTCACTGCTACTAACAAGCAGGGATTTTTTCTCCTGATGAAGGCCATGCTAGCTGAAAATAGTCAAGGAACCTAATTGAAATAATAAAACAGAAAATATTATATACAACCTGTGTCTGAAAATTTTAATTTTTTAATATTGTCATTGTTCAAAACATATATATATATATATATATATATATAGAGAGAGAGAGAGAGAAGAGAGACAGAGAGGGAAAAGGGGTAGAAATGAAAAAATGGTGGTTAATATATTAAAATTCTTAATGAATCAAAATAAAAATAAAGGTGGCTACAATTAAAAAAAATATTTGTGCATTCCTTATTCTTCTTTTGACATATGAAACTAATCAACATTTATATAACATTTAAATAAAAGTATAGACAGGCAACAGAGTTTGGAAAGTATAAGGAGGAGAATGAGAAGATACAGGAAAATGGTGAGAGAAAAGGATAAGAATTAGATAATGAATAAGCTTGTCAACATCCTTGGAACTTCCATGGATCCAGCTACTTACTATTATTATTAATCATTTACATAACCAGTGATATCATAATTAAGATCTATTAAACAAATGAACCAGAAATGTTCACTGCTC
Source organism: Acanthosepion pharaonis (assembly GCA_903632075.3). Taxonomy (NCBI): domain Eukaryota; kingdom Metazoa; phylum Mollusca; class Cephalopoda; order Sepiida; family Sepiidae; genus Acanthosepion; species Acanthosepion pharaonis. The sequence goes on along the minus strand of CAHIKZ030003842.1, from coordinate 165,520 downwards.
CTTTGACTAAGAACTCCCTAAAAGATCCACCTTCTGAGTATAAAGTATAAACTCAACAAATATCTATTTATAGACTGACCAATATTTATCTATAGACTTTGGTGTAAATCAAATCAGTGTTTACCTATAGACTCAAGTATAAATCTGAAACAATGTTTACCTGTAAATTCAGTTATAATCCTGAAACAATATTTGACTCTAGACTCAGGTGTGAACCCAAAACAATGCTTACCTGTAGACTCAGATATAAACCTGAACGAATGCTTACCTGTAGACTTGGGTATAAAGCTGAAACAATGCTTACTTGTAGATTAGTGTATAAACACAACCAGTAAAGATGGCTGGTATGATCAAATAACACTGACATGAAAAGATAAATTACACCACAAATCACATGATGAAGTAAATTCACATTGCATATGATATAATCAGGTAAATGCATGTCTTGAGAATATAGCTTGCTCCTGAAACAAATACATAAAACAAACATTAATAAACTGTAAGGACAACTCAAGTAAAATAAAAGGAAGACAGATTTCAATATTAAATAACCCAACAAATTGAGGCAAACTTCTTGATTTTATAATCAGTAAGTTTCATACCTTCTTTGGTCTAACTAATTCCTAACGTATGGTGGATTTTGGCTAGGATTGAGGAATCAGGAGCCGAGTTTGAATTCCAGTCAAATTCATAATGTTTACTTACATGTTAATACCCTTAGGAAAGATATGAATTCATCTCTTCTCCCACCAGCTATGGGTAAATAGCAAGACAGACTGGGTTCTATAGTCTTGGGTAGCAACTGGTCTAGGAGAAGGAAAACTCTGAATTCAAACGAGCCTGGAGAGGGTTGGGCTCCATCAGGCTATCTTGCCCAAGACACACCACTTCTACTGCAGTTGCACTACATGTTGCTTCGGTTCATATTAAATCATTGCTAAAGTTTGTGCCTAATTAGAAAATTGTGTTTTTTGCTGGAAGAAGGTTGTGTGGCAGTTTTCAACTGACTGTACAAAGTAAAAAATTTTGTTATTTAAAATGTTCTGTCAAGGCTGGAACAAATGAAAATCCAAAGACATGAAGTCAGGAGAATACAATGTATGCTGGAGGGTTTCCCATTTTAGTTCTTTAAGCTTCTGCAAAGTCTGTTTTGCAACATGTAGTTTTGCATTGTCATGGTAGAAAATGACACCTCTTTGATTTGCCAAAATTGTCTGTTTTTCTTGAGTAGTCACATGAAGTTTGGTGAGTTGGCCACAGTAATTCTTTGCAATTATTGTTTGGCTGGTTGGAAGAAGCTGAAAGTGAATTAGGCTTTGCAATCCCAACCAAACGGACAGCAACACCTTCACTGGCTGCAAGCCCACTTTAGCTAGATGTTCTTCACATTCACAAGCTTGTTTCCAGCTCCATTTGTATTAAATGTTATCATAAACAGTCCATTTTTCATCACATGTGACAATTCTGTCTAAGAATGGCTCCTTTTTGTGTTGTAAAAAATACATTTAAAAATAAAAAAAACAGTGAGAGATTTAAAGGGAGATAACCGTGTAACCAAAATCAGAATATTATCATTGATAACTCTCTCTTCCAATTTGCAGTGCCTAGTTACTATATTCTTAATACTTGATATAATGCAAAAATATCACAATAAAATTGGTCAATAATTATACTACTTATACTGGGACTCATGCATGCAATTACAAGTAATCCATAATAATATTTTAAATTTTGAAATCATATTTATTTTTGGCATGTGAATTTTTTAAAACTGTTTCTAAATCTTTGATTGTTTTGCAATCATTCCGCCTCGTCTGCTATCCTCTCCTGTCATGGCTATGAGGTGTGTTGCACCATTTGGGAACCACTGGTGTAGAGAAATATCTTTCACCATCATTATTATTATTAGTGTGTGTGTGTGTGTGTGTTGACTGAGACAAGTAATTTTCAAAACCATGAATATTGGGCTGAACAATATGAAAATCATGGGGGACAAGTTTAGCCCTGGACAAGTGTTGTGTTCACACTTTTCCATCTCTTTTTTAGCTTTTTCTGCTCTTTGTTCTGTCCAAACTAATTTGTCTTCCTATTCCCCAGAGTGACTGGCTAATTTCGCCTTTGACCAAACAGCCAATCAGGAACTGAGATGCACCCACTCCAGTGTAGCCTGTTTGCTTTCTACTAAACAGACAATAAGAGCTTTTCTATTTTTGCTATCTTCTGTACTTGATTCTACTACAATGCCAATGCATTGAAAATTAGGAAAAAAAGTTATTGTTAGCAGCCAAGAATTAATGATAGTTTGAATGACAGAATAACGTTAATAAAGAATACACTGAGAAAAATACTATCAATAATATTTTACTATTCATTTCATAGCATTAACAGAATATCTCTGACGTTTTTATAATCATATAGAAATATCAAAGAAGTTTTGATAATTATAAAAATAAAGCATTGAAATATTGAACAAAATATCCTCTCTTGTTTCTCAATCAAATATTTATTAACTACAACTTGAGGTATCAACAAATAGAAATAATTTTGAGTAGTTTATATTGGTGGCGAAATTGGTAGTTTCCGTGCAGGAAACATTCAGCATTTATTGACTGAACATTGACTAATGTTGATGGAAATCTATAAATTCCTTCTTTTAACACAGTTTTTCAGGAAAATAGGCTTCTCAAGTTTACTGCTATCACCCTTTCTGGTATTGATGGGAGTTTCTTTCCAAACCCCTTTTTTATTGGTAGTGGGCAAAGTCTTCCGCACTTATTTTTTTCTCTTTGTTAGTGTGAAAAGTTAACATCTCGATAATATCCTTATTTTCATTTCTCATTATATGTGCTACTCATTTTTGTTGCTGTTTTGTTCAAGTGATGTGGTTTTCATTTTTGGTGCAGCTCTTTGTTTGTAATTTTGTAGCATTCATCTATAGGGTGACAAAAGATCATTAAGACCTAAATGATTCATTTGCTTAAAGCCATTTTTAATCATCGATTCGAAAAAATAGTTATATACAGATGATAGCTTAGACATTTCTGAATGAGTTGGATGCCATACATGACATCCACATGAGAGTCTAGATATTACAAGGCTATTTAAGTACATGACTTGAGTTTTCAGTTCAATATATTGGTTTTGTAGCATCTGACACAATGGGGGCATGGTGGAGTAATGGATAGTGCCTTGGATTGAGGAATCTGAGAGCTGAGTTCAAATTCCAGTCAAGTTCATTACATTCACTTATGTGCTTATACCTTTGGGAAAGGTATGAATCCCTCCTCCCAGTTATGGGTAAATGAGACTGGGTCTGACAGCCTTGGTTGGCAACCAGTCTAGGAGAAGGAAAGTGCTTAATTCAAATCAGCCTGCTGCCTTGTAGCTCCTGCCTCTTTAAGAAAAAGCTAGAAGAAGGTAACTTCAAAAGCAAATCCATCTTGCATGTTGTCTTGAAGAAGTAAACTCTCCCCCACCACTTAGAGCAATGAGAGAAAATAATGGGCTCCTTGGGCTTAGTACAATGGTCCGAACAAAGACAAGACTGGAACACAGCACAGTGCTGTGGACCTCTCTGATTTTGGACATCATGTTCAGTTCCTTTATCTCCTATACTAAATTTGTTATAACTGCTCCATACACCAAGGTATTTGAAGTGGATTCATTTTCTTTTCTTTCTTTTTTTAGAAAGGTGTTTTTACACAAACCTCATAAATATATAACTTCCAGGGGAACAACTCTTTGGACCTTCTTGGGCTCATATTTTCCACTGACATGAAGTGGAATGATTATATTGAATCAATTGCTAGGTCTACTCCTAGGAGAGTTGAATTACTATGTCATCCCAGACAATTTTCCCCTGTAAGAATCCATCTTGCATATTTATAAAACTACCATGTATTGAATATTACTGCCATATCTGGTTTGGTGTTTCTGCTATGTATGTTGAGATTCTTGACAAAACCCAAAGTAAGGTCTGTAATGTAATCTAGCATCTCAACTTCAGTAACTTTCACACTAAAGTGATGTGGCTTTTTTTATAACAATATTTTCATGGCAATTGTTCTGATGAGCTTTAATCCTTGGTGGCATGATTACATGAATTTAAGCATGTTACTAGATTGGCTACTAGGTCTCACCACTTTACTATTGAACTAGTTAGATGTAACTGTACTATCTATTCTGATAGTTTCTTTTCTCACACTTCTCACTTAGTTCAATATATATATATATATATATATATACACACACACACACATTTATTACATTTATCTCTTCTTTCTCTCTCTCATACATATATATATATATATCCAAATGTAAAAGAATGAAGAATAAAATTCAAAACATTAATTTAAAATAGGACTCAATACAAGAGTAGAGCAATAAATATTTATTATACACTTTTACAGTAGAACATGTAAACTTACTACTACAAAATTGTACAATTTTGTAGTAGTAACTTATATTCTACTGTAACAGTGTATAATATATATATATATATATATATATATATATATATATATATATATATATATAAATTTAGTTTATGCAAAACTAGTTAATCTGCATGGGTAGACCCAAGGAGGATGATATCCGGAGAGCTCAATGTAAAATTCAGAGTTGATATGTTTGAATAAAAAAGAATATTTCCATGTAATAAAAATTTTTCATTAAATAACCCTTTAACAGGGCTCTGATCATCAGACTTTACTTCCAATGGTTGAAAAAACCTTTGGAAGTAAAGTCTGATGATCCAGAGCCCTGTTAAAGGGGTTGTGGTGAAATAACTTATTACATGGAACCATAAAGTGGTTTGTTTTTATTCAAACAAAATATATCTATATATATATGATAAACATGATTTATTTGTAAAACTAGAAAACAAATCATTACCTCATTTGGAAGTTAAAAAGGAGCTGGGGAAACTCTAATTTAAAAATTAAAAAACATGTGGGCATGTCGAGATTAACCAGTCATGAAAGTTTTTGCGAAGCAATGTAAAATATTATACTTATATATATATATATATATATATATATATATATAGATATAGTGAGAGAGAGAGACACACACACACACACACACATATATATATATATATATATATATATATATATTATAAGCATTCACCCCAAGCAATGTGGGAGTGCCACTAGTAAACAACGGGTTACAAACAGTGAAAGTTAGAGAAAAGACTGGGTATGGGGGAGATTACGGGGATGAAGGCCTCAGAAGATGTTGATTGACATTACATTTTAATTTTTGAAGATTATAGTTGTCAGGGAAGCAAGTAAGAGGAATGGACTTCCACTGTTGAGAAGTGTGATAGAAGCTGTTGGAGTAGAAGAGGTAGTTACATTTAACTATTTTGACAGTAAAAGGATGGGACCAAGATGACAACCTAGTAGCACTCTTAAATTCACGCAGTCAGAGCACCAGTGAAAATAGCTCATCAGAGTAGTTACCATGAAAATATTTGTAGAAAAGACAGAAGGAAGCCATATCACATCTGTGAGAAAGTGACTGCAGGTGAGCTGTCAAATCAGGACCAATTACATTGCATATTCTTCTTTGGATTTTGTTGAGAACCTTGAGATGAACAGCATGGACACCAGTCTATATATGGTAATAATATTCAGTGCATGGACAAATGGTAGATTTGTAGATGTGAAGGATGCACTTGGGTGAGAAAAAACTTCTGGTGTGACACAAAGAACCAACTTTCCTTGCAGTAGATGACACTATTGATTCAATGTAGTTGTTTCACCTCAAGTCAATGGAAAACGTGAGACCAAGAAGACACAGTTGACGTTGAGCATCAGCCTTACTGATAGGAGGCAGGGAGGTTTCACTATAGTGGCTAAATGAGAGCAGTTTCATTTTGGAGGAATTAAAATTTACAAGTCATTTCCTACTCCAGTCAACCACAGATTGGAGGTCCTTTTCAAAATCAACAGCAAGGTTAACTTTGTCAGCAATGCTTGAATTACTATTGAGACAGGAGTAAAAGGTAGTGTCATCTGCATAAATGCATACCTGAGAAATGAGAACATCAGTACAGGAAGATCATTGATGAAGATCAGAAACAGGGTAGAACTCAGGATAGAGCCTTGGGGAACACCCATGTTCATATGAAAGGAACTGGAAGAGAACCCGTTCAGGATGACCTTTATTTCATGGTTTCATAGGAATGATTTGATTAAATCAAATAATTGTCATGTAATAATACAATATCCTTGAAGCTTATGTAGAAGGCCAGCATGCCAAACCCTGTCATATGCCTTTGAGATATCTAGAGTCACAGCTTGAGCTTCAACATTATTATCAAGAGTTTAGTTTATATATTCAATTATGGCTGTAAGCATATCAGCGGTATATACACACACACACACACACACACACACACACATATATATATATATATGTGTATACATTAAATAGCTCTGTTATTTAACATTGAGCACCATTTTTTCTTAAACTATATATATATATATATATATATATATATACACTAGAGATGTGTGGTTTAACCGAAAAACTGACTTTTTTTGGTTTCATTTTCACACCGTGAAACTGCATCAAAATTTTTTACAAAACCAAACAATTTGGGTTTCGTTTTTATATCACTATTGAGTAACAATATCCAAAGAAATACTATTGAAAAAGATTTTCAGATGTTAATAAAATTAAATTTTATCAACATTTATACCATTGTAAGAGAAAAAGATTGAACAAAAATATATTAGAAACATTTAATTGATTAGTAGTTTTAAGAAATAAATGTGAAATCTATTTGTTTACAAAAGAAATGAAGAAGAAAGAAAAGGGAATCCGACATGATGTCTGACATCTATTTGTTTCAGTTTTCAAAAAAAAATTTTTGTGGTAAAATTAAGTTAACAAAAAGTTTAAAAGTAACGTGTAAAATTTAGTCTAAAAAAAAATCATTTCGCATTTTCGGATGGTCGAAGCAATACTGTTTTAACTTGCTGTAAAAAAAATAATTCAATGAATAAAAGCAGATACAAATTATATATTTAGAAAGGTTATATTATTTTCTTTTCAGCCATATGAATATTTTTAAGATTGGACCAGAAATACATGAGAATTTTCGGGTTTAATTGAACTAAGTTTCAAATTTATCAATCTCAAACGAAATCAGATATCTGTAGAACCCAAATTCTACATTATTCCAATACCTTTGGTCAAATCTGTGCAAAAAGTGGATCACAGAACACTTTCAACTTCATAAACTTTCAAAAAAATCTCAAGCCCTCATTGGTTAATAAATATACAAGTAGGCGTGACTATCCACCCACGCTGAACTAATTTTTACAGCTCATGACTGAAATCCAAGTTCGCGCCAAGTCTCTGTGAGCCACCCGAAGCAAATAAAAACAGAAACTCATTCACACTCACCAGTGAGAATTGTGACATCAAATGAATTGCAACTAAACTTCACGTCACACAATCTTAAAGTTTTTCGTTCATATGACCAAAGGTATTGGAATGATGTAGAATTTGGGTTCTACATATTGACTGGAAATGCTATCATTGCACAAGAAAATGAATGGCTTCGTTAGAAAGCAAAAATACTAAATTAAAAACTGAAATGCCAAATCAAAAACTATGGTATAAAGGAAAACAAAACCGGAAACTGATACCAAAACAAATTGCCAAAGCGACCAGCTCTAACACACATAGACATATATGTATATATATATATATATAGAAGGCATTTGTTTATCTTGCAAGATAAAGCTAACACCCTCTTTGGTTAAAATTAAGTCCTTTAGTGGTGAAACTGAAGTGACCTCTCCAGGTTGCAGGCCTGGATAATGGTATATAGAGGCTGTGCACTGCCCAGTACAGGGAATACAGTGCATTACATTTGGGGACAGCTTGGTTGCAGGAGCTTTCAGTGTTGTCATACCTATGGGGCTCCACTCTGAATTTAATTCCATAGACTTTTCCATGTTTTGAACAGGGATAGACCATATCTAAATATAAAAGTTGACAGTGAATAACATCTGAGGCAATAGTCTCTTTCATGCTTAAATGCAATTGTCAGGCCATTGTGTTTAAGCATGAAACAGACTGTCACCTCCAGGTGTTAACTTTAATGTCCACTTTATATATATATATATATATATATATATATATATATATGAAAATATATAGAAAAATAGGAAGGAACTGGTTAGGTAAATAATCCAAAGTCCCTTAGTATTTTAGTTATTATTTTTAAAAATAGTGCCTCGATACAAAAGTAGATATAAATATAATTATTTATTTAAAAATATGATTCCAAAACGCTTTACATAAGAAGTTCATGTTTCAAAAAAAGAGCTGAAAACTTCAATATAATTTTTAAATTGAGTTAAAATAAAGCTTTGAAATTTTTTGAATATCATTATATCTGAAATTTACGTGTTTTAAAAATTGAAATCAAAACACGAAATTTCAGATATATGTTATTCCAAAAAAATTTTGCTTGAAGATGGAACAGAGCTTATTTTAACTCAATTTAATTTAAATAATTATATTGAAGTTTTCGGCTCTTGTTTTGAAACATGAGACTTCTGTAGCGTTTTGAATCATATTTTTAAAAAATAATTATATATAATATATATATATATATATATATATATATATATATATATATATATATATATATATATATATATATATATATCCACCGAATTATCCATGCCTTGTTGTATGTCACACATTTTTTGTAAGAATTTGTGGATAAAAATGATGCATTTCAATATTACTCAATGATTTTGCCGATATGAACTCCATCTTCTGGCTTTCTGCTTCTATATTTTGGATAGGAGTCATTCCCTTGTTCAAATTTAAATTCAATTTAAATCAAAGGAAAAAACATTTTCAGCAACAGGTTTGCACTCCCCCCTCCTTCCTCTATGAACCCCCTTTGATCTAAATGAAATCTATTTATCCAAGTAGCCTGGGTAATGTAGTTTCAGAATATATATGGATATGATCCAAAAGCCCGATCAAACTCCTCATAGGGTTCTGGAGGGATTGATCACATCATGCAGCACTTTTGTAAAGTGCCATACCATGGGGTGACACAAGCCTTGTGAGTGAATTTGGGTAGATGGAACTTTTGGAGGCCATTGATAGCTGTTCTAGCATGAAGTCACAAGTCATCATGACCGAGGGCTTGAGCGTACTGGCCTTGTTCAAAATTGTTGATCACGCTAGATAACACCCTTTCCTAGAAACTGTAACTAAGGTCTGCTCAGCATAGTTGCAGTATAATCCACAGGTGGGCTCTGTGGGTGTTGAATAAACACAAATGCACCTGAGTAAGCATCTGCAATAGGATTGGTTAACTGCCCTTGTAGACAGGTATCCTTGAATACTAGTGCCAAGCTATACTTATATATGCACAAATGATGCCAAACAGTTATATTTTTATTTTCTACTATTTTACCTTTTTAGTTTAAGACTTTTTTCAAGGAAAAATGGGAAGAAGTTATGTACAGTGCTGCCTCCACCTTGTTTATCTCCCTTGGAGCAACTCCTTGATTTCTGCTACAACAGAGAATTAAATCTTGTTTATTTACTTTTGAATCCACATACAATATGGATTTATACGTCAAGGTGAGTAATCCACTATGTACTCTTTACTATAATTATAGTTATGTAATATGTTAAATATGAGTAAATAATCTTTCCTCAGTAAGTAATCTCTCTCTCTCACTTCCTTTCAAGATGTGAGTGATAGCTTCCTTTATTTTGTTGCTTTGATGAAATAATAAATGTTTTTTATATTTCCAATATTTATTTAACCCATTATATTATATATATATATATATATATATATATATATATATATATATATATATATATATATATTTGGTGCCTGTAATAGAATAGTTCTTGTAGTTTTCAAATTCAACTGGTGATCCTTATTTTTGTTGCTTTGTTACAGACCAGGCTAAGATTGAAAAAAACATAGAAGGATGATGTAGAATTTACCAGTGAATCTTTTACAGTGTTAGTAAAATCTTACAAGTTACATATCCTCAGCTCTTTATTGCTTCTGTAATCAGTCAAGTATAGTATGTCATTTTTCAGTTCAGGGATTAGCCTTCAAGTGATGAGGGTTTTATTATTTGGTAAAATGCTTTCTTTGTGATTTTATAGTGCAAAATTTAAAGGATTTATTCATTTGAAGCCATTTTTAATTATTGTTCTGATGCTAAAAAAAAATATTAAAAAATAATGAAAAGAAAACAGGTTATAACACGATTTGATATTTATACAATCTTTTTTTTAAATAGTTTTTTCTGGAAATTAGATTTCTCAAGTCCGTTAACTATTAGAGCTCCTTCTAGTTTTGAGAGGAGTTTCCTTTCAAACCTTTTTATTTTTGGTAGTGTGGAAAGTTGACATTTTGATTATATCATTATTTTTTTTTCTTCTATCCATTTTTGTTATTGCTGCTGCTGGAAGTCTTCAAATGATCTATTTTTTGTTATTTAGTAAAGCTCTTTCTTTCTGATTTTGTAATACTAGATAAAGGATCGTTGTCTTTAAGATTTAAAAGAATTATTCATTTGAAGCCATTTATCTGAAGAAATGGTTGTATAGAATAATAGATAAATAGATGATAGACAATTTTGAATGAGTTGGATTACATGCATGACATCCTGATGAGAGTCTAGATATGACACATATATTCAAGAATATTAATTAAGTCAATGAAAATAGAAGTAAATATTTTAGTTTAATCCTGATATTATGAATTTATAAGAATAAAAGATTTGATAAAAAATTTTAGAAGCATATATATCACTAATATAAATGCTTCTTTTTTTGGTCAATTAAAGCTAATTTCAAAGTCAGTTATAACAATAACCTCAGCTTTCATCTTGCAACTTGTAGTCCCTTGCTCTGCCATTGATCTCTTGTCCAGAGATTGTGATTGCTAACCTTGGAAGAATTGATCAGTCTTACTGTTCAATTATGTTTCTGTTTACATAAAGACTTGATGATTCACTTTAGACTCAGGCCAAATATTTTTTTCTATGATTAAAAAAGTAGCCAAATTGATCTGAGATCTTTTCTGATGCATCTTACTGTGCGTCACAAAGGACATTTGTAAACAAATTCTGTCTTCTGATTTGAAAACTTTACAGACAACTTCATGAATGTTATCGTCTTGATTTTTTTAACTATCAAAACATCAACAAAATTCTGAATTACATTCATTATATATTGATATTCAACTGATTTTATAAGCTTTTAAAAGTACTTTTTACCACTAATAAAGATAACATTAACTAGTAATGTTAAACAAGACGGCTTTATGCAAGGTGATCAAAAAGAAACGTTTTTTTAAAATAACCAGATATTTAGAAGATATTTGTTTTTAAATATCTCTAATAGAAGGATAAGGTTAAACAAAATGTTGTATATACAAAGTTCTACTATTTGGTTTTACTAACAAATATTGAGATTATCATGGATTTAACTCATGAGGAAGTTTTAAGAAAAATAGAAATAACAAAGAAACTTCTGCTAACAATCAAAGAGAGACACTGTAGTGACATATAATAAGGCAGGAAGGTTTGGTAAACTGAACATTCTCAGAAAGATCAGAGAAGCAGAAGAAAGTAGTGGATAATGTATTTGATAAGTTTATGCAAATGGATGGAGTAATAAATAGCATAGGGATATATCAGTGATAAGAAAGGATAATGTGTTGCTGGAAAGAGCAAAGGTTGCCATGACTGACCACATCTTCAAGGGACATGGTATAGAGAGATAAACAAGGTTGTATTTTCGTTTCTTTTAGAAATAACCAAAACTTTAAAAGCTATTTTAAAACTTTTATCTGAAGTATAAAGGAAAGGTTTAACAAATTAACTTTTAAACAAGGTGATCTCAGAGTTGTTTAAACAGGGGACAGAAAATGCAAAACTGAAATCAAAAGGGCCAATAGAATAGTGAAAGATGCCTTCCAAAAGCTAATCAAAGTATTAAGAAACAGGAAAGAGACAAAAAATGAATACTTGACTGTTATGTAATATCAGTGTTCCTATATGGTAGCAAAAGAACAATCTTCTCACATATGAAGAAGAAACTTGAAGCAACAGAAATTTGGTTTTATAGAAGAATGCTGAGAATACCATGCTTGAACATTTAAGCAACAACAGACTTTAGAGAAAATAGAAGCATAAAAGACAGTTAACATCAGAAAGAAATAGTTGAAATTCTAGGGCACATAATGAGGAAAGAAGGATTAGAAAATTTGACACTTACAGGACATAAAAGGCAAGTGGGACAGAAGAAAACAGTGAATAGCATACCTATCAAGTTTGTATAAATGGTTGGCAAAACAGGGATTAGGAGATATAGTGGAAAGGTAAAATTTAGAGCTACAAAAAACAGGAAGTTGTGGAGAGCCATGATTGCCCATATACTGAAGGGATACAACATATAGAAAATCAAAAATATGTAGATGTTATAAAAGGAATCAATATGGATAGTAGTTTGAATAAATCAAAATATAATAAGTTTCTCATTTCTAAATTCAAATAATATTATATAAAGCAGTATGATTCTGTCATGATAACCAAATATTGAAGCATCTGATATTGAATTTAAAAGGCTCCAAAAATACACTTAATGATGACAGTGAAGTGGGCATTGTCATCATCATTGACGGAACTCATTGCTGAGTATTGAGATGCTAAACAACATTTCCTTCTTTGTGAAATGAATCCTATGTTGGATCTGGAGATATGTCCACAGTCACTGCATGGTAGCATAGGAGGGCTCAAGGGATGGTGGAATCTGGCTTTTCTTTGGTCGCTCTTTGTCTTTCTACTTGTCTTCTAGTGTTTTCAAAGGATGTTATTTTTTCATCGACATAGGCAGTGATTAAATGTATTGCAGTTGTCATGGGTGTGAATTCAATCAGTGGAAGAAATGGATAAATGACTTAAAGGCAGACAGACTAGAGAGTATTAACTGATATGAAATATCCTCTAAGCATGGAAAGAAGAGAACAATCTACCCTTGTGAATTGAATAAAGGAATCAGTTAAAAATTCCAAGAAAGTTACCATGTATGACAAACACCTGAAGGTGGTCAGAGGGTTAAATGGTCAAAATGTGAGTATAATGACCAAGATGAGCATACTAGTTTAAACAGAAAGACATATAATAGCGATAAAGCTTAACCCTACAAATTCTAACAAACTAAGTTAAGGGTTAGTTGGGATGTTAGAGTGGAGTAATGGATAACAGTTTGAAATGAGAAGTCAAAAGGCTGAGTTCAAATGAGGAAAATGGAAGGGCATTAAATTAAACAGTTTGAGTAAAGCCAAGGATGATGACAGCTATTTAAAATTACTGAAGGGTTATTTCAAATCAACAATGCATTATGACAACATGTGTAAGAAAGGCCTATGACAGTATCAAAAATGTTATACACCTTGGCTGGAGGTCCCTTAGATTTTGGGGCCCTAGGCTTCAGCCTGCTAAGCATATAGGTAAATTTGGAACTGTATGAATCCATATACTCCTCTCAGCTGTAGGTTAAATTGTAGGAGTTGTATCTGGAAAAATCATTATTAATTTTTTTTTAATTGTTAATGCAATATTCACTTGCAGTAAAAAGAATTATTTGTACAATGCAAAATATGTTTGGCTTTAAATAATCCACAAGGAGTTTTAAGCCATAAAACACTAATTTTGTGACAACCTAATTTTGACTCAATCTTTTTTTTTATACCAGGAAAACAACATTTAAAACCTGCCTAAACTTCCTTCTCCTTTTATCCATCACAATACCACATACTTTTTACGATCTGATATATGCATAAGGACAAAGAAAAGTTTTATCTACTGTGTCTTATAAAAAGAAATTCTCTTTTTAGTGTTAAAATATAGCCCACAAAATCAATATAGAAAGCAATCAGCTTCCTGAATCTTTCTTTTTTATATGATCTTTTTTTGAATAATCTCTGTCTGCAAAGAGATCGACATGTTTTTTTTTTTGTTGTTTTTTTTAAGTATGATGACGCTTGTCTTCAAAATGCAGACACATTATGGAGATTTTGTTTTATTTATAACTGTATGCACACCTAGTAACACACAAAACAATCAATTGTCTCTGTCTACATAATTATCTATTTTGGTTTATTTTTATATTCAGAACGGATCCTGCCTGTCGACTGGCCGAATGGGACACAAGGTACTTAGAAAAAAATGAAGGTTCAACATCAAATACTCTGTAAGCAATTTTGTTTTTAACAATTTTGATCTTGAAGGGTGATGACTGACTTTGTTCATGTCTGGTAATTTATCTGTCAAAAGGTATAACAACAATTTTTCATGTACACATGGTGGAGTTTACGCTGAAAAAAAAACAAATAAATTTCTTAGCCATTTTATGATCAACGGAAGAAAATTGAAGTAAATACCTAGAAAAAGATAATGCTAAAAAAAAAAATATTTGTTGCACAAAATAAATTCTATTTTAGCTTTATTGATTTACCTATATGCACACGTGGGATTTGAAAACTTCTCAGTGCAAACCACTTCCAAAAGCCAGTATTCTGATGTTTGGTCATAGAAAAACTGATTTTTGTGAATGTTTGGCATTCCTTTATAACTATTTAACTATTAGCCTGCTTTCACGCCATATCATAATTGCAAAAATCACAACAGGATGTTTTGCAAGATTAACTTTCTGTCTACATTTGTGAACAATGCACATATTGTATACACATGAGAATGTGCTGAAAAGGTCTCAGCCCAGCCAGAACTCAAAAATAAATTTTCATGCTTGTCATTTGATCAGATTTAGGAAAGTGGGTCAGATTAAGAACTTTCAGCATTTTCTCTAAATCTAACCATACATCAGAATTTTTTTGGAAGGTTTTGGCTGGTTTCAAGCATGTCAGTCCACTTTTTATACATCACAGTTATGTTGTTATTGTCACAATAATTGCATTAGTATGTATGTACACACACACACACACATATATATATATATATATATGTATGTTTGTATGTGTCTTAAAGCATAAAAAATCATGGGAGATGTCACACACAGAGAAAGAAGTTATTCATTACACATTATACAGCATTTATGTAACAACTATTGTAAAATACTCTCAATGTTGCTACATCTGCACAAAACAATGTAAGATACTAGCAGGACTAAAAAGCTACACCCACATTGGTCAGTCATATTTGGGAATGGATCAAGCAGTGGCATTGTTTGAAATCGAGTTGCAACCATCATATATATAATATTTTCAAAAGTTATTTTAAGGGGATACTCATGGTAGCCATAATATGCACTGTTTAAAATTATAAGAAAAACACACACACAAAAAAAACAGGATGTCTATTTGAAACACAGCTATCTACTAATAATGCTTTCAGTAATAAAAATGTCAGATTAAAAATAAATCTATTAACTCTTTATGTATACATGTGTATATGTGTTTTATATATATATATATATATATATATATATATATATATATATATATATATATATAGTTTATGGAAAACTAGGTAATCCATATGGGTAGACCCAAGGGAGATAAAATCCAGAGAGCTCAAAGTAAATCCAGAGCAAATATTTTAAATAAAAACAGACCACTTTAAGGTTCTATGTAATAAAATAATAATTTATTACATGAAACCTTAAAGTAGTCTGTTTTTATTTAATATATATATATATATATATATACACACACACACATTTGACTCAAGTTCTACACATACATAAGCCATGATAATTCTGTGCATAAACTCACACACAAGCAATATATACACTGATATGTAAAGACTCACCACATGTATTAAAGTCAACATTAGGATGCATCAAATATATTCTTATTTCTTGCAGTCATTTACTCAAAACTTTATTTCAAGTACACATCAAAAGACTATGGCTCAGTAAAATTACAACATTCTATTTTCACCAAATCCTATGACACAACACATATGAAAAGAATTCTCCTCTTCAGATAGGACTTGTATCTGGTGTGCTTATGCACTACACATGTCAGAGGAGATTATGCCATTTCTGGTTTCCTAGTTGATGATGTTCTGAACCTGCTGAATGTATTTGGTCTTTGTTATAACATGTGACCAAGTAAAAATGTTGATTTCTCTTGACTATATATTTATTATGCAGTGTTACATTAGAGCATGCACATACCCACTATAAAACTGTACAACTTGTTTCAACATTTAAAAAAAAACCAAAATTTTTAATGTTTTTGTTTTTTTTAACATTGAAACAAGATGTACAGTTTTGTAGTGTGTATGTGCATGCTCTAATGTAACACTGCATAATAAATAAATATTTACAGCTCTACTTTAGTATTGAGCTCTGTTTTAAATCAATGTTTTGAACGCTAGAATCTTACTCTTCGTTTTTTTACATTTGCATATATATATATATATATATATATAATAATCCACTGGTATATAATCCAAGTGAATCCTAATAATATAAAATATTAAAACTGATCCACAAAAAGAGCTCAATGTATTATAACAGAGCATATAAATTATACAGAACAGAAATCCAAATATACCTCATTTGAAGTGTGAAATAAAATTATATTTCTTCAGACTTCTGAGATGACAAAGCCAACAAGTCTTGCTGTCAGAAATAGCTATTTGAATAAGGTAAATTTGGATTTCTATTCTATGTATCATATATATATATATACATACACACACACATGCATACACACACACACACACACACACACACACTATAGGCCAAAAGTTTAGAGCCACTCTTTGGATTTAATAATTCGTAACTTTCATGCCTTCTTTCATTTAATTCCTACTAAGGTCAGATGTTGAAACTATTTAACCAATTAGTGCATGCCATCCAATTTTTTAACGATGAGTTGCCTAAAATTTTAAATCTGACAGCCCTAAAATATACCATTAGCCAGCAAGGTAGATTAGGCAAAAAAGCTAAAATTTTAAGGAAACTTTATCCAGTTATGGGTTAATTCCATTATTATTATTACTGAATATATGATTAAATATATTAAATATATGAGAAACTCCCTTTAGACTACAAGAATCTAGTAGATTAGTTTTCGAAAAAGGCATGCAAACTTCAATTTTTGGATGATTCTTCAAAATCCAAAAGGTGTCCCAAAGCTTTTTAACTATTGTGTGTGTTTGTTTGTTTGTAACAGTAACAAAGATTTTATTTTGGAAAAAACATATTGACCAGAAACACAGAGTAGAGACAAGATAAGTGAACATTCATTTATTATATACTCATGCACACAAACAAGGTAGGAGTGCTGGAAACTTCCCAAAATCTAACCAAATATAATTTTATTAAAACCTTGAAATTAATGCCTCCTATTTTTTCCATGAAAACTACAATAGATACAGGGAGCTCATTAACACTGTTGGTTAGAGCAAGTTTTTAGTTATAAAACACTGTTTTGTACATCATCATCACCATTGGCTATGTATTTTTGCTAGCAGTAAACAAGAGACTGTATGCAATGCTTGTAAATTTTAAACAGCAGAGGTAAGACACTTTCACAGCGGAAATGATGACGTATTTATCAGAAAAATTCTGTTCTCATGGTCCATCTTTCAGTGTCTCAAACAGTTGAAATTTGGAAAGTGCGAAATCCAAACTATAACACAGGTATGGTTGGGGCCATCTAGTCAAAAGTTGCATTGTGATTTTTTGCATTAACAAAACAAACATTTCTGGCAGCAATATATATATATATATTTTTTATTTATTTATTTTTTTTTTTTAAGCGTTTCACCCCAAGCAAGCCACTAGGATGCAAGGGGTTACAGAAAAATTTGGAGCAAGATCAGAAAGGAATGATAGAAGAAAGGATGAGGAGAAGGGTAGGGGATAGATCAAGGCAACTGGAGATGTCGATTGACATTACATTTGAATAGCTGGAGATTATAGCTCTCAGAGATACTGGAATAGGGAAGGGAGTTCCACAGGCGAGATGTGTGAGACATGAAGCTATTGAAGTAGAAGAAATGGCTACATTTAGGAGTTTTGACAGTGAAAGGGTGAGAGTGGAATGCCAGCCTTGTAGGGTGCTTGAACTCATGAAGTCTGTGAACCAGCGAATGCAGCTCCTCGGAGCAATTGCCATGAAAGTATTTGTAAAACAGACAGAGGGAGGTGACGGCGCGTCACAAGGTATTGATGATTAAGCACTGAATTTTACAATTTTTAACTGAAATTTGTTTTCACTAGTTATTGCACTCAGTCTGTATATCTTATGTTGAAAAGTCAAAAAAAGATTGCCAATGGTCAGGAATTGACCCATTAATGCCCACCATAAAAATCAAATATTAATTATTAAAAAAGAAATTTATAATATAATAAATTTCTTTAAAAAAATGCAGTATTATTTATAAGTTAATAAAAATCCAGTATTATTAGTTTCTGTCTATAACCCATTAATACCCACCATTTTTGTGACAATGTGTATTAATGGATTAAATCATGTGTTACTGATAGAATATGGCTATTATATATATAATATATCTCCATTTGTTTTTTTGTTTGACCCTAAACTTCAAACACTCTAAGTAGCTAACTTCAGTCTGTACCTTGTGCATGCACACTAGTTAGATACTTGACATGTCAACATAATTTAACATTAAGTTGTGACAAGACAGGGTGTATTTTGCATGCTTGGGATCAACCCTCAAAATGAAGACCAAAATGAACATTATCAGCACTTTATGTTTTTTCATTTTAAAAAAAGGAAAGAAAGCAGCAGAAACCTCCAGAAGCAGATGCTTCTATGGAATGTCTGTAACAAATGGTTTTCAAGATTTGGGTTAAGAAATCTTTCAGTTCAAGATGCACCTTCCTCTGTCTGGTCAACTGAGATTAACAGTAACATAATGAAGGAGTTAGTCAATGCCTACCTCTATTATATAACCAGGACAATTGTAGATATTCTCCAAACATCCAAATCAAATGTTGAAAACCATCTGCATCAACTTAGTTACATCATCAGGTGTGATGTTTGGGTCCCACTCATGGTGTACACCATAATCCTACTTCAATAGAATGAAGCTAAGCTTGTGCAACAGATTTCTATCTGTGATTTGCTGCAGAAACATGAAGAAAAGTATCCTTTATTTGAAGAGAATGTTGATGGGATGAAAAATCGATAGTCTATAACAATGTGAAGTGCAAACTAATCATGGGGAAGTGCAGTGAACCAGCAAAAACAACTCTAAAGCAGGACTTCACCAGAGAAAGGTTATACTTTCAATTTGGTGAAATTGGAAGAGTGTTGTCTTTTAAGAGCTTTTTTTTTCCCACTAATAGAACCATCAATTCAGATGTGTACTGTGATTAGCTGGACAAATTAAATGCAATCATCCACCAGAAGCATCCAGCACTTGCTAATCATAAGGACATTGCCAGACTTTGGACTTCTGCGCTCTCCATATTCACCTGACCTCAGATTTCCACCTGTTTTGGTCTCTTCAAAATTCATTGAATGGACAGACCTTCAACCTCTGAAGAGGATGTAAAAATTTACATTGAATTGTTTTTCACCAGTAATGACAGATTATTTTGAACAGGGAATAATGAAAGATACTGGAATGATATGTTAATTATATCATTGATTGAATAATTGGCATTGTGTTTAAAACTTGTCTTATTTTTGCTTAAAAACCAACTTTTTGGCCAACTCAATAAATACATTGCTGATGACATTCTAGCAGAAATGTATGCAAAATTAGGAAAAAAGTAATTGTCACTGGTCAGAAATTAATATAAATTTTACAAAATAGACATGGGCAATGATTTAAATACATTACTAATACTTTTACTATGGATATGCACTGAAAATGAGAAAAAATGTTTTGGGATCAAGAATTAAAGAAAATGTTACTGAGAGAATTGAGTTATTATCTGTATAATGTAAATGTATTAAAAATGAATTTACTATAGCAAAGCTTTACAAATAATAATTTTACTATAGAAATGCACTGAAAATAAAAAGGGTTGTCAGTAGTTAAAATTTAATGCATTAGTCACATTATAGTTATAATACTATTAACCTATATAATTTATTTATTTTATGAATATATAAATTTATAATAGATTTTATATTATTTTGTAAGTTGTCATAATACTATTGACTTATATAATTTATTTTATGAATATATAAATTTATAATAGATTTTATATTGTAAGTTGTCATAATACTATTGTTGGGGCGCACCCTCCTTCTCATCAGAATGGACTGATCACTCTACTACTAATAGGACAGTTCTATAAAGTTCTGGGAGATCAGGTGACCATCACACTTCCGTCTCTCTACCGGAAGATACAGTTGGACTTTATACTCTTTCTGATTGTTACTGATTAACCTGCGTTCATTTGACTACTAACCTCTCTGTTGTAAATACCTCTTCAGATATACCAGTATTTTTCCCTACGTATGTGTTTGTCCTTATTTCAATACATGCACGGGGAAACACTCAACATCTCAACAACTATTGACCTATATAATTTATTTATTTCATGAATATATAAATGTATAATAGATTTTATATTATTTTGTAAGTTGTCATAAGACTGTTGACCTATATAATTTATTTATTTCATGAATATATAAATGTATAATAGATTTTATATTATTTTGTAAGTTGTCATAAGACTGTTGACCTATATAATTTATTTTATGAATATATAAATTTATATTAGATTTTATATTATTTTGTAAGTTGTCAGAAAACTAATGAACTATATAATTTCTACTAGAATAATAATGCATACGCTTACACAATTTGTTTTCTATTTTGTTATAGCTACAGAAGCCATGCACCTTCTGACTTTACTGTTGAAAATTGGGCAGGTGACTCTTACCAGTGTACAGCAATTTGCATCTTAACTTCCTCAGTTGTCATGGCAATAGATGCTGATCAGTCCTGTCCAGATTGTCAAGGGTTCCTCCTCCTTGGACTTCAGGTACAAAGTAACCCTATCTTCACATGCTAAAGATACTTTCATAGGTACTACTTAAACAGACTGTTCTGTTTTTTTAAAAGAGGGAAAGATTTTCCAAGGAATGATTTTTTTTAAATTAGCATTCTTTAAACCTTCTTCTTCAAGCCACATTTGTCAGAATAAAAAAATATTGTCCTGTTCATAATATTGATACAGAGTTATCTGCACTTAGATGTTTATTTACAAATGTTATGCTTTGAAAATGTGCTTACATCATTGATGTCTGCATATTTTTTTCTACTTTTGTTAATGTGGTAAGACAGCCTGATTACCTCCCCTGTTTTATGATTTCTATAAATAAGTCACACCGTCTTAGTCAAAATGGCAAGACTCTTCAGTTATGTTCAATAAAGGCACATTAAGCCAAACTAGACTCCAAGTTTTCATTACAATTTATTGAACATAATTATGGACAAATACCTTAAACCAGAATGTCTCACTTTGGACCTGTCTTCTACTGATGCCTAGAAATATAGGAAACAATTATTCAAAGGATTCTTGCTTGCACTGGAAAACATTTCCCCCACTCCTATTACTGATACAGAGAGACTTAACCTGCTAATGCACCATGTTTCCATATCCATATATACAAATATTTCTCACTGCAAAATGTACCATGGACATTTTGGGTGGAATTTTTGTGAAGAGACGGAACATAATCTTTGCCCAGCATGTATTAGCAACTACCTGCCAATCCCCTGAAGAGGGGTTAGAACAGTATCTTCAGTGCTTAAAAATCTTCAGTCAAGACTGACTTTCAAGTGACAATAGCTGATCAAATGACAACTTTATCACAGACTCCTTTATAAATCGATTAGAATCAAACTATACCAATCAAAGATTGCTGGAAAATAAACAACTAGATTTAGCTACTGCTTGTGAATAGGCACTTACCTTGGAGATGGCAGAAAAGCTATGTTGTTCATACCTACAAACAAGTGTTGCAGAGGCTACACTAAGTACTCACACTCCTACTAGTCCACCAGTTCAAACGACCCAAACAGGGAAAAAAAGACTATCCTCTATGGCAGACTTCTTGATTTCTACCCCACCTCCCCCAGTTCAAAATCTTCTCTCTCTGCAGCTAAATGAAAATGTTATTTTTGTGGTCTCAAACTACACCCCAGATTGTGTTGCCCAGCCAGGGAAACTAAATGCCACAAATGCTGGAAGAAGGGACATTTCTCTAAGGTTTGTCAACCAAGCTTTTTTTTGCCTGGTTTGAATTGAGACTAGTATCATATCAACTGCAAACCCTAAATGTCTTTCAAAGTCTATATTAACAGTGAAAATAAATTGGGTAGAAATGAATGCTCTAGTCTACACAGGAATCTCAGAGTTTTATTAGCACTGATATTGAAAAGATTTAAAATCGTACACTGTAATAGGTGACTATAGCAAATGCTTCACTATCTTCACAGGTTAGAGGATATATTTTGGACAGCCTAGTGTTGAATCAAACTACACTAACACCAAATTTTTCATGATGAAATACTGTGCTGCAATGTCATACTGGGCCATGATTTCCTCAAACAGCATTCTAGCATTAATTTCCTTTTTGGGGGATCCAAATTGATGTTCAACATCTTTGGCTTGGCCACTATAAATATACAATAACCTTCACTTTTTGAAAACTGAACCAAAAACTCTAAATCAGTGGCCACATCTTGAAAATATTCTCTTGAAGACCAAATGTTTATTCAAGCAGAAATAACAAAAATGTTAAAGAGAAGGAATAATTGAAGAAAATAGATCACCATGGAGAGCACAAGTATTAATAACGCCTTCTGATAATAATAATAATAAAAAAGGATGGTCATAGATTACTCCCAAACTATAAATATGTACACCCTTCTAGATGTATACCCTATGCCCCGTGATGAGATGAGAAATGAGATCACCAAATACAGGATATTTAGCATGTTAAAAGTAAGGAGTTCTTACCACCAAGTAGCTATAGACCCTATATGACTTTTGAACCCTGTGGGTGACTTTATCAGTTCTGATGGATTCCATTTGGGGTCATTCCAGGTTTCCAGTTTTCAGAGGGTCCTCAATAAAATAATTCTTGAAGAAAACTATAAGGTACACTTACCTACATAGATAATGTGACAGTGTGCAGCCATGACTGGGCCAACCACAATCGCAACCTATAATGGTTTTTGGTGGCTGTCAAGAAAATTAATCTTACACTCAACCATGACAATAATTCTTATGGGTTGATAATCATCAGACTACTTGGATATATTGTGGGTAAAGGAACCATGAAGTCAGACCCTGAATAGCTAAAACCACTACTGAAACTACCGATTCCCAACACCATAGCCACCTTGCAATGAACCATGAGTATATTTGCTCGTTATTCTCAATGGATACTGTCCTTTTTTTGAAAAAATACACCCATTTACAAAAATTTTTAAATTTCCTTTACCTTCTTCTGTTGTTAAAGCCTTTGTGGGTTTAAAAAGAGATATTGCCAACTCAGCCATCATTTCATTGATCCTGACATTCCCCTACACCAACCACACCATAGCTGCCATGTTAAGGCAATCTGGGTACCCTGAAGTGTTCTTCTCCAGAACATTGTCAAAATCTGAGTGCAGACATTCGGCTGTTGAAAAAGAGGCTTATGCCATAGTCAAGGTGCTAAAAAAATGGCAACATTTCTTAATTGTTCACTGCTTAAATAAATCACTGATAAAAAGTCAGTCTCTTTTATGTTTATTCCCAAGATGTCAAGCAAAATAAAAAGATAGCAAGATGGAGGGTAGAGCTTTCCTGTTTTTCATTTGACGTTTTCTATTGGTCGGGAAAGGAAAGGTCAATGGGGGACATGCTGTCAAGAGTGTGTAGATCAATAAACAGCACCAAATATCATCTATAAAAATTTCATAACAATCTCTGTCATCCAGGTATCATGAGGATGATGCATGTGGTTCGAAGCCAGAATTTGACTTTTTCAGTTGAAGACATAAAATGAATAACAAACACTTGTCAGATTTGCACTCAAATAAAACCAATGTTCTACAAATCCAAACTGGGAACCCTAATAAAAGCTACACAGCCATTTGGTATGCAGGGCGTTACAGAAAGTGAAGGTGGGAAAAAAGGGTAACTGAAGAAAGGATAAAAGCTGAACAGGTTTTAAGATGGAAGATGGTGATTGACGTTGCATTTAAATTTTAGATGGTAGTCATCAGGAAACCAAGGAAACAGAAGTATTTTTTTATCTGACAAAGTCTCTATTTAATCTTTTTATTGTATTTTTTCAATTTTCAGTGTTGAATATTGTGCTCAAAATTGTGGATAAACTGTCTTGTGTTATTGTTTTTTTTATTTAAAGTACTTTTGCCTATCTCACTCATTTTTGAGAACCAATGTGGCACCTGTGTGGTAGTTAGAATTTCTTAATCTACATTCTAGCATTTTGAAAGCTGGAATTTAGAAATAGTCTACAGTGATGTCATGTGATATAGTTATTGAGAATGTGGCTGAACTAAAAAGAATGCAATGTTTTTTATTTATTTTTATATTTATTTATATATATATATATATATATATATATATATGCACATTAAATAAATCATATGCACTTCAAGATAGCATTTCCTGAGGTGAAAGATATTTTATTTAATATGGGTTGTTTATTTTGTATAATAATAGCTTCTAGCATTTTGAGTATTTCCTTGCATTAGGTGGTGTAGTGTAGTTTTTGGTATTCTCCACTAATATTTCTCTTGTTGATAGTTGTATTTTGGTCATTCATGATGTGCTGGTCAGTATGTGCATGGATTGCACTGAGTTTTGACAGGTGAGCGGTCACTCTATGAGAAAGTGTGGTATCAGGTTATCCCATAAGTTCTGTCCAAATTTTAACTTTTTGTTAAAATGAACAAAATTTGAAGAGTATTTTATAATGTCTAATGGAGCTGAACATTATTTTTATGTTTAGATGCATTTAAACTGATCAAATTTTATTTCAGAGAACAAATTAAATTTTGTTTGATTAAAACCCTGCTAACATGGAAGTACTCAAGAATCATTTGAGGCACATAATGCTTTATGAGTTCAAGAAAGGAAACTCAGCAGCTAGAAACATTCGCTCAGTTTATGGAGAGGAATGTGTGAATGAAAGAACTTGCGGAAGATGGTTTGCAAAATTCAGAGGTGGAGATTTCACCCTTAAAGATGAAGATCGAACCGAACGTCAAGTTGAGTTTGATGAAAAGCTTCTTGAAGCAGTCCTTGAAGAAAATCCTGCTTTATCAGTTGAGGAATTGGCAGTGGTTCTCAGTTCAAACCAAACAACTGTTCATCATCATCTTCAACAATTTGGAAAAGTTCCTAAACTTGGAAAATGGGTTCCTCATGAATTGTCTGAAAACAACCCCAAATCTCAAGTTGACATCTGCTCTTCTCTCCATTCTCGCCAACTTGTTTCACCTTTTTTGGATAGACTTGTGACTGGCAATGAAAAATGGATCTTTTATCAAAATGTTAAGTGTCGTAGACAGTGGCTTGGTAAAGGGGAAGGACCCCAGCCACAGCCAAGAAGGGAACTTCATGAGCAAAAGGTTCTTCTTTCAATCTGGTGGGATCGCCAAGGAATAATCCACTTTGAATTCTTACCACTTAATGCAACAATTAATGCTCAAATATACTGTCAGCAATTAGAGTGTTTGAACCAAGCTTTGAGGAAAAAAAGACCTGCTCTAGTGAATCAAA
This sequence comes from Acanthosepion pharaonis, assembly GCA_903632075.3. Classification (NCBI taxonomy): domain Eukaryota; kingdom Metazoa; phylum Mollusca; class Cephalopoda; order Sepiida; family Sepiidae; genus Acanthosepion; species Acanthosepion pharaonis. The sequence goes on along the minus strand of CAHIKZ030003842.1, from coordinate 139,726 downwards.
AAGAGGTGATGTTTCATCAGGACAATGCGCGACCACACAGCAAGAATCACGTCACAAAAGATTGAAGAACTTTGTTGGAAGAAAATTCTTCATCCACCTTATTCTCCTGATCTTGCTCCTTCAGACTACCATTTGTTTCCTAGCTTACAGAATCATTTGGAAGAAACAGCTTTTGTAACACAGGAAGAGGTTAAAACTGACATTTGTGAGTTCTTCGAATCAAAGCCAAAAGAATTTTACAGTAATGGAATTAGTAAGCTTGTTAATAGATGGAAGGAAGTCATAGATAATCAGGGAAAATACATTGTTGATTGAATCTGTAATTAAATGTAACATTTGGTCACTTGTTTTCTTTATTCAAAATTCGGACAGAACTAATGGGATGACCTGATCCATAAGAGCCTGACGTAATCTGAGTTTATCCACAATTTTAAGTACAATACTGAACCTCTTAATTAAAATTGGAAAAAGAAAGTAAAAAGTTAAACAGACAGACCTTGTCAGTTCTTTTTACTGAAGCTGGCTTATATATATAATATATATTACTATACATACATACATACATACATACATATATATATATATATAACAGTAATTTTAATTTATTTGTAACAAACAGTTATTTCTGATGAAAAATTGAGGACAATTTGAAATATCAAATATATATATAAATAAATAAATACTTTCATAAAATAAAACATTATAATTTTCAATTTGAAACTTTTTCTATATATACATATTAAGAAAGTATACGTGGCTTCTCATTATGCTATATATATATATATATATATATATATATATATATAATTATTTATTAAAAAAATTATAACATAAATATGTTATAAAATCACTACAAAAATAGCCATTTCAACACCTCTGGTGTCTTATCAAGTGATGATGTTGAAGATAAAATAAATGGTTTTAAAAGTTTCAAATTAATTAACAATCCTTCACAAGGGGAAAACGTTGTTACAAAAGCTAGAAAGACCAATCAAAATACAAGTGTAGGAAAATTCAAAAAGCTTCATAATGAAGTCATGTTATAATAGCTATTCAGATCTTTAAAATAGGGGTAATATTAAAAAATAATTTATTCCAACCAATAATTAGTAAATTATATGATAAAATTTGATTTTAAAAGTAAAAATTACCAATTTTAAAATCCAAATTTAATCACTATTAAGTTTAAAATTATAAAATTACTGAGGAGAAAAGAATAAATACATATGTTATTCAATTTATTTCTTCATTGAAATTACGTTAGAATAGACCCTAATATGTCATCCGGTCCTCTGACAATATGTATACATTTTAATCCCAAGTTTTTTTTTATTTTATATTATTTTTTTTATAAAGGCCGTGGCCCTGTCTCGTCACTTTTTGTGTGTATATATATCTAAGTATGTCTGGGTGCATATGTATTATAATTTGAGTGTGTTTGGGTTGTTTTACACGTGAGGTTAGGACCCCATTCACACACTTGGGATTAAAATGTATCCATATTGTCAGAGGACCAGATGACATATTAGCGTCTATTCTAACGTAATTTCAATGAAGAAATAAATTGAATAACATATGTATTAATGTTATTAAGCTTATCAGACGTTATAAAAAGAGTTTACATAAAATAAATAGACAACACTTGTCTATATTATTTAATGAAACACTACAGGACATTCTTTGTATGCGCAAAGGCATATATCTTTAAACTCTTGAAACTTTTACTTTATCATTCTATCCCTCTGTGTTCTGTATATAAAAATTTATATTGCTTATATCATTCTCTGTTGATGTATGTCAGATTATGATTTTATCATTGGGTAACCTCACACACCAGCCACCATATTTTTTTTTTTTTCTTCATTTCTTTACTAGGATGGTCGAATTTTATTCATGGACCTCATAATCAAGGGGCTTAAATATTTGGAATTCAAAGCTTCAAAAGATGCAGTAAGTTCCCTTTTTTTGTTTCTCAAAGTGCTGAAAGTTTCATAGATTATTTTTGTATTTGTACCTTATTTTCTATCTAAAACCAGTTGCAAGATACATTGGCCAAACAATAGGGGTATATGTTAAGGCTTAAGAAAAATCTATAATTTTCTAAGGGTGGTAGCACCTGTTAAGGTCCCAGGTATGGGCAAATTATGAATTACCAACAATACATTTTATAGCAAAATGACCAACAATACATATTTATAGTAGAATTACCAACAATACATTTTATAGCAAAATGACCAACAATACATATTTATAGTAGAATTACCAATTTTTATAGCAAATGACAATACATTTTATATAGAATTAAAAATACATTTTATAGAAATGACCAACAATACATATTTATAGTAGAATTACCAACAATACATTTTATAGCAAAATGACCAACAATACATATTTATAGTAGAATTACCAACAATACATTTTATAGCAAAATGACCAACAATACATATTTATAGTAGAATTACCAACAATACATTTTATAGTAAAATGACCAACAATACATATTTATAGTAGAATTACCAACAATACATTTTATAGCAAAATGACCAACAATACATTTTATCTATAGTTTGTTATTCCAGTTTCTAAGAGAAATTAAGCTGATTTCAAAAATATAATAAAAAGAATATAGAACCATAACTAACAACAGTCTTACTGTTTAGAATAAAAAATATTCTGACTGTTTAAATACAAAGCTTTGTTTAGGAAAAACATTAAATTTTGGCATTAAATGATCGAATGGGTTGATATGCACTAAAACAAAATAAATAACAATCTGTATTTGAAGGCATAGAATTGCATGCAAAATATTTAGATTTTGGCATTAAATAAACCATAGGAGTTGATATGCTGTGAAATGAAATCAATCAGTCAACCAACCAACATGAAATAACTATTTAATGACATTAATCCATATAATATCCAACAAGTTCTTGAAGAAATCAAACTGTACTCCAAAATATAACTTCAACAAAACAAAAAAACACATATCACTGCCTCTAGTAATTAAGTCCACACAAATATGTATATGCGTAAAAGCTGAGTATCATCTACCATGTTTTCAATTGTGAAAGTAGAATAATATGTATCAATTTTTTTTTACTTCAAAGCTCCCAAGAAAATTAAATTTCTACATTATATATTGATATTCCATTAAACAAACAAATCAAATAGAATCTAATTATCTAGATCCCTGGATAGAAGAAAATATAGGCAGAAAGAATGTAAAGAAATATGAAGTGTGCTAAAAAGTTCTTGGTTCAAAGAAGAATGTTTGTCTTATTCATATGATTTCAGGAAATGGATCAAGCTGAACACTTTTGAGAACCTTGTAGGTCATTAGACTTAATTAACTTTATTGTCTTTGACATTAGATTATATAACAGGTTTTCCAGAGTATTGTCAGTACAGAGAATCAGACATTTTGGTATCAGATACTTTAGGAAGAAACAAAAATACTTTTTTAGCTCTTGGATATTTTGTAGTACACACTTTAGTAGAATCACAATTTTCAGTTTTCCAGCTTTGCCCTGTTCATTATTAAAAGATGATAATTCAAATAAATATCATGTTTAAATACTCATTATGTTTGAGTTTACTAAGAAATAGCAATATTAAATCAGAACGAGCAGCATCGCCCAGCATTGCCCGTGCTTGATTCAAAAATCGTACGACTCATACAGCAATCGCTATCACTTGACTTAAAATATTTTTGCCCTTCCTTGCCTTTAAAGGAGTGCCCTTTGCCATGCTGATGTTGCTACATGCCTTACTTCTTGCCTATCTCACACTGCAAATTTTTTCTAAGCTCTATACTAAACATTAAATCTGTTACAAAAAAAAGAACTAAACAAAATGAACACAAAACGATCAGCTTTAAAAAAGGACTCGTAACTGGAAAAACCGAATGAAAAAAGAATGTTAACAACAAATACTTTTTCATAATCAACCAAGTTCTGTGGAATCAGAATCAACATTGAGTTTAAGCAAGCGAATGAGCCAATTGGAGTAAAGTGCCATGTAGATTTAAATTTTTCCCCCTTGTAACTAATGCAGCTATCAATTTTTTTTTTGCATGCTAGCATGCTAGTTAACATTCATGTCAGTCAGCTGTTGGCTCTCACGCTGACCAATAGAATCTTCCTGCCTATTCGTGGCAGCCAGCTATAGGCTCTCACTCTGGCCAGTAGAAAATGTCCGCAAACTACATGAAAACTGCTGTAGAAGCATGGAAAAATCAATTATTTCCACTATCGATGGGAGTTGGGAAATGCAAAGTCAGTCTTGGCCTTCCCGCTAACTTGGAGCATGTGCATGTAAATTCTGGTGCAAATCTGTCAAAAATTGCGACCGTGCATTCGTTACACACACACACACACACACACACACACACACCCTGCCTTTTATAGATAGAGATTACAATATTAATAAAATAAATGAAAAATTATTAAATCACTGACTAATGTTACAATTCATTTGAATATGAATTAATGTTGAATTTCAAACATTGCTAAAATTATGTTAAATTAGAACAAGGGTACAACTCATTCAGTGATAAGGATCCTGAGATTAACTCGGTCTATTAATGCATCAATCCATTATTTTGTCTTTTGATTTTGTTGGCCATTTAAAGTGAAAGAACATACAAATATAGTAGCAAACTTTTAGCACGAAAATGATGCTAAAATATTCTAGCTGGGTAGGTATCAGTCACCCAGCCATTTGG
>CAHIKZ030003842.1:67500-130000 GCA_903632075.3 Acanthosepion pharaonis | reverse complement strand
AAAATAGTGCAGGTCTAATGATTTTTGCCGAGTATCTAATTTTTATATCTCTGTAGATATCTGTTCAGCAACAGAAATAAGTATGATGTATATGTATAAATGTAGTTGACATTTGATATCTAATCTTGGACTGGTAACTTTTTCTTTCCATGAACATAAATTGAATGTCTCAGGAAAAAGTAACATTGCTACATTTCAGGTCATATGAGATCACCTTCCCAATTTCAATAGGGAATATAAAGAAAAAAAAAAGGTTTTGATGTATTTATGGGTAAACATTTAGTGTTATTGAAATATGAAGCTACAGTAGAACAAGAAAAAAAAACCTTTGGACAAAACATGCACCTCAGACAGAAGGAGAAAAACTCTTTAATAATAATGTTGCTGTCATTTACAAGAGAAAACAAAAACAGCTTAGCTAAAGCATAAAATAGTTTTACAAAAACAAGCTACCAGAAGAGATGAAAATCAGACAAAATCTACTGTCATTTATATTGAAAATAATGTTAATATTATAAAGTTAGGCTAGGTAGTCTTTTAGAGTAAATTGCTGTCTGGAATAGTCTTGCAAAATAATTTTCAAAAGTGCCAGTTCAAATAAATGTTCTGCTCAGAACTTTTAAAATAAAGACTATGCTTGGTGGGTGACAAAAAATAATTTGTAGGTTTTATTTAGTACAAAAACATAAAATAGTTTTACAAAAACAAGCTACCAGAAGAGATGAAAATCAGACAAAATCTACTGTCATTTATATTGAAAATAATGTTACAGTATTATAAAGTTAGGCTAGGTAGTCTTTTAGAGTAAATACGAATGCTGTCTGGAATAGTCTTGCAAGAGGGAATATTTCAGCTTAAAATAAATGTGCCAGTTCAAATAAATGTTCTGCTCAGAACTTTTACCAAATAAAGACTATGCTTGGTGGGTGACATTGGAGAAAATAATTTGTACTGGTACTTGTATTTAGTACACATGTGTATAAGTAATGGTAGTCTGCAACATCTGAGTAAATATTAGCCTGTTAGATACCTTAATTTCATGTAGAAGATTAGAGGGATAATTTTTTAAACATTTCCAGAAGAAAATATATGGTATTTGATATTATGTTCAAAGTAAAAAAAAATTTTAAGGATAAAAACCCATAAAATAAAACATAAATGCAACAATGTGTGTTTGTGTGTGTTGATCAAAGAATAATGGGCAATATCAAAAAACAACAACAACACCATGTACAATTCTATACACAAAGTTTGGTAATGCATTTGTTAGGATTTGATTGGTTGTTGAAGTATTTTAGGTAATAATAAAGAAAGGGAAATACCCACTTCAGCCATTTGTATTTGAATGGATATGATGTTCTGATTCTATCGATGGTGATCAGTGTACAACATGACAGCATCCATATACAAAACTGACTACCATTTTCCTCTTCTATATGCTATATCCCTTCAGAACATGAGCAATCATGACTCTCCTCAATTTCCTTTCCTATTTAGCTCTTATTAAAGTTTATCTTTTCGCTATAGCTCCTACTCTCTATTCTGCCACCAATTTCCACAAACTTGTTAAGTAGGTGTGCTTCTGTTCCTCTTGCCTAGTGTCCTAGTAATTTCCACTGTATCTTTCTGATCATAAGTTTCTTTAAAAGTTTGTGCAAGCCATCACAATTGGACCATCAACACAAACATCAACTTTTGTGCAGTGTGCTTGGATATGACCTTAGAACCAAACCTTAAGCCACAACAAGCCACCTGACTTGTGTGTCAGGGCACAAACTTAGAACTAACGTGAACTGTACTGTTAAAAATCCAAGTGAGAATGTTTTATAAATATTTCAGCGTATCACACCGTGGACAGTATATAAATATTTCATAGTATCACCCCATGGGCAGTATAAACATTTCATGATATCACCCTGTGGACGGTATAAATTACACTAAAAGGAGGATTAAGAGCATTCTAAGATGTCTGCAGTTACTGCTGTTTTATTTAAATGTTTTTTTTCTCTCATATCCTTTTGCCAGACAAAAAAAATCATCTTTGTAAATGATAAATAATTATTTTCTCCTTCAAACATGGCATGTGGAACTAGAACAGTCTACCCCAGTGATCGAAATAAAGGGTTCAGTTCGAAATTCCAACCACCTGAAGAAGGCCGGAGCATACAACGGCCGAAATGTTGTGACAAATATGGCAACAAAGATGAGGACAATAGTTCGACTAATGTAAATACTGTATTTTCTCCTTGTTTCAAATCCATAATTATTTTTCATTTTTAAAAAACACCTGTCAAAAAATCACAAGAACTTGAACCTTTCTCCTTTTAGTTCCAATCCACTTCTCTACAGTAAAGCTATCCCTAAGTCATATTTGTTCAGCTTGCCATTTTCAACAAATCCCTTTTAAAGTCAGAAATAGAATTATTCAGGCCTCTTATTTATTTTGGCTGGTGAAGTCTTTGTCAGCTTTGAATACTCTGTTATTGGTTATTGCCAAGAACTGAGTTTATTGATCATGATAAAAGTGGCTTCATTTTGATGCAGTATACAATCCACTCAGGTGTTGGTCAGGTAAAAAATAAAAATAATTAAGATACCTTCCCACCACTGTCCTCTTCATCTGACAATATGTGGCATTTGTGTTCTATTTTTCTCTCTTTTGTATTATTGCTTGTCAAGCTAAAAAAAATTACTTATTCAGATACAGAAATATATTTTTTTATTCATGCATATATGTCAGTGACTGGCTCCTGTCAAGGTTGATAATAAGAGTAACAGCTTTTACTATTAGTACTACTTGGGCAGATTGGGAGAGTGGCCCAGTTGCCCACTCACCCATTCTCTACTCTATCAGATATCATGGGTGACAAGAAATTTTTTCAGACTATCTAGTGATGGAACGATGTAAAAAAGAGAACTGGATATATACCTTTTGCAAGTGCGTAAGTACAGCATTAACATAAGAGTATTCAGTTGAAATTTGAACTTGGTTTACTGATTATAGCTTGTGCACTGATAATTGTCACCCTATACCACACTGTTGATTTAAACCACAGTCACCTTACACCACATTGTCACCCTACTGAGTAACATAAAAAGTAAGAATAAGACATATTTTAAAAAAATTTTATATTAACTTTATTGAACAACATACAAGGGTTGATTAATATGTAAGGTTTCCTGCCATGCATCATTGTAACATGAGTAAGAAAACATGCAGATTGGGGGAGGTGGGGTGTTTCATTGGTTCTTCCTTTTCCATTTCTTCAGGTTGACACCTTAGTGATTTCTGGGTGGAGGGGTCACCTGTTTATTGTAGAGTTATTACAAATAATATTGAACATATAACAAGAACATTTTATTGCCTTAACACCTGACAAATGTCACAAGAACTTAAATCTTTCTCCTTTTAGTTCCAATCCACTTCTCAATCCACTTTCTAAATAGAAAGGACATAAAGAAACAACTGGAAATACATATATAAAGATATTTCTATTTCTATGTACAGTATGTATAAATTTGTATTATAAATGTTAAAAGACTCACATTTGATCCATTCTAGGTATGACAATAAACTACATCCAGCAGCAAGGCCTCTCACTGGGAGGTTTTTAGGAGCATGGAATCACCTCTTAATTGCTGTTGTTCCCAGGTACACTCTAACCTGGGGTGGTAGAACCTGTTAAGGTCAAATAGTGAATTCCCAAACTAGGGTCAAAACTCTGTGAAAATATAAAAATACATTTTCATAGTAAAAAAAAACAAAAAAACAATAGATTTTTGTAAAAACAAATTTCCAACAACACATTTAAAAAAAAAAATTACCCAAGCTCCCAAGAAAATTAAATTTTGGCATTAAATGACCCATAAAAAGCTGATATAATATTAAACAATCTAAGAATTGTAATAAGATCCTGAATTATCTAACACTAAAATATTTACATTATTTACAGCCTCAAAATTAATAAGGGGTCTAATACTGACTCCTCTGTCAAGTCCATTGCCAACAACTAACTGATTTTTCTTTACTTCAGCTAGACACTGCAGAAATTCTTCATATATGCCTGCTTGAACCAAAATTCAATTAGCACAAATATAAGTCTGTAAAAGGAAAAGTGAATTAAATAAAGATTAAAACATGTTATTAAACTTGAAAGAAACTAGTTTAAAAATTAACTTTCAGACTTCATAGTGCCAAAAGTTCACCATATTCATCAAATGGTATAAGTATTATTTATTAATATAAGTAATTACTTATTCAGGTTTTGTAAATACCTCATATCTTGAAGGACTGCCAAGAATGAAAGTAAAACATGGGTGTTAACATGAAAGAACTCTTTCATGACATTAATCCATATAATATCCTACTATTTTTTTTTAAATCAAATTAATCTGCAATTAACTCAACTGTTGCAAGTATGAAAGAATTCTGTTTTTTAAATCTTTTAAAAGTAAAAATATCCAAAAAAGCTAACTTGAAACTAAAGAAATGTATTAGCAACCTGTTTTACTTTAATGAGATATTTCATTGTTATGGTAACACAAGACATATTTGCTTATTGGCATCAAGCAATGCCTCCCGTTACCATAACAGCAAAATATTTTATTACTAAAAAGAGAAGATCAAATTACATAACAAATAAAGATAAAAAGTCACATTATTTACATGCAGACTATTGTTCTCATCTTTGTTATTATCACAATGTTTCAGCTGTTGTGTTTTCTGGCTTTCATCCTGATGAAGGCTGAAGTGAATAATGGCTGAAACATGATGATAACAACAAAGTTGAGGACAATAGTCTGCATGTAAATAACTTAACGATAATTCCCCAGACAAGAATTTTTTTGGAATTAAACTTGAGATGTTATGCATAATATTTGCCAAAGATGTCTCTACAAAATGCAGGGAGTAGAAGTCTGTAACACTGGGTTTTTATTTATGATTCAGATCACAGCTTTATATCATGACAAACAGACAGACACCTTGGTTACCAAATGTCAACTAAGTGATCATAACCTCATCCAGATTTGGAGTCTACCTGAATTGCATCTTCAATTCAATATTCCTTGTGCACTGAACCAGACGACATGGACAAGGCTGGTAAATAAAGTATTCTCTCTGCTTTTATAAATGACTTATCTTCTAAAAAAGGCTGGTAAATAAAGTATTCTCTCTGCTTTTATAAATGACTTATCTTCTAAAAAAGAAATTTCAAATATCGTATATACTTGAGTATAGTGTGAGTAATTATTTTTAGCACAGACTGGGTTTTATAGCCTTGGGTGGCAACTGGTCTAGAAGAAGAAAAAACTGAATTCAAAACCTGGGTGAATAGTAGGGCAGTCTGGGCTCTGTAGCTATAGTTAGCAACCAGACTCAGAGAAGGAAAACTCTGAATTAAAATCTGGAACTTGAGTGTTGTGTTCTGTATTGTCTCTGGATCCCTATGCTATTACATAAAATGGTATAAAAACAAAAAGGGTCATTTACTTTTGGTATCCATTTTATTAAGAGTGGCAGCTTGGATTCTAAGAGGCAGTAGGAGGAATGACGTCACAGAAGCACATATCACATTGGCTCAGTGACACTCTGCAGGTGGTATTAGCTTGTTGCAAACCTGGGTGAGGGAGGCATATCAATGGTTCAAAATTCTTGAGACCCTCTGTTCAGTTCACCCTGTTTCTAATTTATATTCAAAACCCAGACAATCCATCACTGTCAGAATGCCTTGCCCACAATTGCTGACCTTTCTGGGCCTTGCCTGCACATATTGTAACACTGAGTCTCTAAGACAGTATGATATCATGTTCAATTTTGTTCTGGCAACTCCTGCAATAACACTGGTGCCAAGCTGTATTAGCCTCTGACCTTCCCATGGACAACATTGATGGCATGAAGAGAAGAAATGTGCTGCATGGGCAACTGCCAATCTCTCATAAAAAAAAAAGAAACAATGCTCAGGCCTGTGTCCTGAACAGAGCATATCTCTTCAGGCATAGATCCATGGTCTCTTGAAACCAACAGATGCCATAATAAGTTTGTTTTTATGATCAGTTTTTTATGCTAAAAAATAGTGGGGGTGTACTATACACAGGTAATTTTTTGAAGAGGTTAAAAATAATGCATTTTCAAGTAAATTTTATGGGAGTGGTTAAAATTCATGCAAAATTTCAGGTGTCATACTATTCATAAAGTCACTAGTATATGCAATATTTAGCCTTCATCATTTGCTTAAATAATTCTTCTTGATTTCAAATGTTAACTATCAGCACTCACAAAAAATAGAGAAAATTTTGAGAAATAATTTCTGTACATTAGCATTCTTTAGACCTTCCTTAGGCTGCAGCATTTGTCAGAATGGATAAATATTGATTTTTATTGAGCGACTAGCAGTAGAGCCCGGCGTTGCCCGGGGATATAACAGTAAGAGATAGATCAAGTATCCACCATCATAAAGACTGAAAAATAAAATTGACAAAGATTATTGTTTAAGGTTGACGGACATGCATGTCTTAATTAGTTTTTATTTTTTTTATTTTTTACGAATTGGTCAAACCCAAACTCAAACAAAAACATTGTTTTCAATCGTTATGAGTCTCCCAATTGAAAAGGAATTTTATTATAAATAATTGTCTTGTAAATGGAATTTTTAAAGCATTCTGAATGTTAAAAATAAAGAAAAAAGTGTGCAAGAGAATAAGAAACACTACCTGCCAAAAAAAAAAAAAAAGTGAAGTTTTGTTTTATCGTCTGAAAAATATAGGAAATCAGCTCCCATATTTAAAGGAACCCACACACACACAAACAACCCGATGTGAGTTGTCCCCCTTCCATTTTCATGATGTCTCTTAATCGTGTTTTCAAATTGATTTTGTGCAAAAACAATTATATTTTTCCCATTTTTGGCGCTGTTAGAACCACCACAAGGTAATTTTATGTAGTCCTGTGAAGTTTTGTTGAAATCGGTTGAAAAATGTAGGAAATCCGATCCAATATATAAACGTTACAGACACACACAAACACACACACAATCTGCGTTTTATAATAAGTAAGATTATTTCTTTATTTTTATTTATTACTATTATTATTATTAATAATTCTACCATAAAAAGCATCATAACAAAGTACCAGTGATGTTTGTCCCTACCAGCTGATCCATCCACCTAAATGTCTCAAAATGCTCCTCAAATTTTTTAATTTGAAACTACAGAAGAATGAAAAGGAAAGTAAATTCTGGTAATGATAAAACACTTGAAATTCTGGAAATGATAAAACACTAGCTTGAAATTCTGGTAATGGTAAAACACTAGCTTGAAATTCTGGTAATGGTAAAACACTACCTTGAGAAACATAACATTAAGACTACAGAGAAAGATGTCCACCAGACAATGCATGCTTTAAATATTACATGCTTAAATGCAGTATAAACCTTTTTCCTGAAGCCATCTGACATGCCTGTGTGTTCTTTTTTATGCAATCAAATATAGTAACTGAATTTACAGAATGTGTTGCTCTTCATATTTAGCAGATATAATGCTTTTTTCACGATACATTGAACATTTCTGGATAATTAATTTAATGAAAGTTTCCTTTTATTAGCTATATATTGCATGTTTTAAATATGACAAAAGATACAGTTATCGTTGTCAATCTTTTCATATCTCAGTATAGCCCCTATTTTTTTTATCTTTCTTTCCTGCCACACAAGATAGACCAGGCTTATTTTCAGGGTATTTTGTAAAATAATTTCTCTGAGAATTGTCTACAGTTTATTATGGCTTTCTGTTTGGTTTGTTTTGTCTTTCAACATATCAAATTTTTCCAGGTTATTTTCTAGGTTATTTAATGCCAAATACTGTTGGATGATAATAAAAGACAGTCATAGGCTTGGCTTGTGAAAATGTGTCAAAATTATATACCTTGCACAAGACTTTAAAAAGAAAGAAAGGTACACTTTATAAGTGGCCCCTTTTTTTGGTAGAAAGATGTTACTCCTCTGCATGGAGATGAGATATATGCATGACCCCAACCAACAGAGAGAAGATGACCATTTCTTGCATACAATATATCTAATAACATTATTGGCTCACACATTGAGCCTCTAGTGATAAATACATAGATAGTTTCTGATTCTTCTCAAGGGGCATTTTCTCTCTCATACATAATGTACAAATTAGTTTTCATCAGAGCAAAGTAGCATTATAGATTTCTCAGGACTTTTGGATTGAATATTTATTAGACAAATGATCATTCTATGATTTGCTAATGAATAAAAAATTAATTTCCTATTGAGCAAGATTAAGATTTCAAGGTGAGAGAGAAAAAGGTATCGTCTCATTTATAATAGAAAAGGAAATAGTGTTTCAAGGAAGGTGCGGTGGAGTAATGGATAGCAGCTTGGTTTGAGGAATTGAATAGCTGAGTTCAAATTCCAGTTGAATCCATTACATTCACTTACATGCTAATTCTCTTGGGAAATGTATGAATCCTCTTGTTTTTTTCCTTCAGCTATGGGTAAGTAGTAGGCTAGACCAGGTTCTATAGCCTTGGATAACAACTGGTCTACCACAGAAAAATATGGCAACCTACTGTAGGAAAAAATCTGCCTCGTCAGTCATGTATCAAAAGATACATGATCTCCTAAGCATGTATCATGCATGGCACATAACTGACTGACTGTTTCAAGGAAAAAGGGAAATAATTTTTCACTTTATACCTCCCAGGAATACCTCCCACATAATGGTAAAATATTAGCTAGATGAAGACACTATTGCCACTAATGTCTTACCATTATGTGAGAAGTATACACATATGTATTGTGTTAGAATAAAAATAGATAGTATATAATATTTGATGGGATATAAGACCTCCCCTCACTTCATTTATATGTAATATTTACAGTATTATGGAGTTGCGCTAGGTATAAATCTATCATGTGTGGGTAAACATTAGTGTTGCAGATATCTCCACTTGTGGCAGCAGTATTCAAAGTAAGGCCAAAAGGCAGACTTACAAATATGTAAGATAAAATTTTTTTTAAATCCAAATCAAAAGTTGCTGTGTGGAGTTAGATCAAATGGTCAACTAGAAGGTTTCTTTGTGGATAGAACTTTTTGGAAAATGTAAAACAAAAAATGGTGCCTATGTTGAAAATTATTCTTAGAATTTTAATGCGAAATAAAATTTATTTATTGGTTTGAAATTCCAATGTATATCACTTGATGAATGCTGAAGTGTACTACCACCAAAATGTCGTAAATATGACAATAAAGATGAGGACAACAGTCTGAACAATGTAAATAGCCTAGAATATTTATTTTGTTTTGATAACAGTTTCATTATTTTTTTTTATGTAAAACTTGTTTTACAGGATTGGTGGAAACCTTACTTATCAATCAACCCTGGTTTTTGGAGAGAATTAAATTTACTTCTTTTTTATAATTATTTCATTATTCTATCTGGTCTAAAACTTGTTTTTCTGTGATTGGGGACTTTACAATTAACTGTCATATAAGAAATTCTTCTTCTTCTTATTATTATTATTATCATTATTTATCTTCCATAATGATTTCTTAACTTTTTTCTTCAGGGTCACACACTACTGACTGGTTATAAGGATGGACATCTTTTTTGGCACAAATTGATACAAACTGAAGACCTTGGACCTCTAAATCCCAAAAGTAATCCATCTAATTTTCTAAATGTATCTTACATATTTTCTGATTATTTATACCCATTTCATTTGTTGAAAAGTAGGTATGGGAGGCAAAATTGTTAACATTTCTCTGAACTGAGTTCAAAACCTGGCTGAGAAAGTTTGCTTTCTCTTGGCACTATTTCCCCTTGGAAAAGCATGAATATCTTTTCTACCCATGGATATCAGTAAATAGTAGGACAGTTGGAACTCCTTAGCCATGTAAGGCAGCCTGTTTGGGGTATCAGATTAGCAACTGAAAACCCTGAAAAAATTTACAATTGCTACAATGAGTAGTTCGCTATGGATTCTTCGAGGAATAGAAAGAAATTATTGCATCATGTGTTACAAAACATGGAATTTTCTTTGCTTTGCATTACAACTTTTTGAACCAATGTTACCCAATTGAGCTACCAAGTAGAGATTCAGGCTACATTTGAAAGCCCAGTGGTATTAAATTTTGAACTGATTTTGTTCTCATCAATGTTTTTTGCTGAGTTTGGTCATTCTTAGCAAGTTCTCAAGTCTATGTCACATGTTTAAAATATGCTTCATTTTTTAACTAATCTGAGCCTTGTCAGACTTATAAGTTTTAAGCTTCTGCTACTACTACTAATTATTATTATTTAATTATTGGTGCCTATGTTGGAAATATGACCTTGAAATCAATGAGGAATGGTACTAACCTTGTCAGAGAAGGTGATTAGAAACAACCAAATCAAGATCTTATAGGATTTCAACATCCAAACATCCTTGAGGTCACCAAACCAGACATCATTATCATTGAAAAAAAAATGAAAACAATATAATGCTTTCTCACTAATGTGGGTGTCCCTGGTGACCAAAGAAATTGGCAACCTTAGAAGTATACTGACCTCCGGATTAAGGTTGCCAGAATGTGGGACATTTAAGCCAGTACTGTCCCAGTTATCATTGAGGTGTTGGGGTCTATATCACCGAACTTAGTCTTACATTAACAAAGTTGGAATAACACATAATATCCAGAAGTCTACATTGTGTGGCACTGCATATACAGTGGAATATATAGTGGAACCTCGGTTCACAAATTTAATTTGCTCCTGAAGGTCATTAATAACCTAAAATATTCATAAAACCGAAACTATTTTCACCATAGGAATCAATATAATAATGGATCAATCCATACCTGGACTCCAGCTGATTTCTTATTTAAACTTTTCCAACAGTACAACAAGTTCATACCGAAAACCAATGAAAATCATTAAATCTAACACAAAAAGATAGACACAATACTAAACAGATAAAATATAGATGAAAACTTAATTTCACCGTCACTTTCTCACAGACGTGTTGTCACTGCCCTCTGTCTTTTATACAAGTACTTTCATGGTAACTGCTCTGACAAGCTATTTTTGCTGGTACCCAAACTACATGAATTTAAGTGTGTTACCAGGTTGGTATTTCAGTACCACCCTTTCACTGTTGAAATAATTAAATGTTGCCATCTCTTCTACTTCAATGCCATCATGTCTCACACTTTCTGTGAAACTCACTTCCTTTTACTTGCCTCCATGACAGTTACAGTCCTCAAATATTCAAATGTAATGTCCACTGACATTTTCTGATGCCTTGATCTAATTTACCATTCTTCTCTTTATCCTTTCCTTAATCACATCTATTTACTCTTGCTCCCACTCTCTGTAACCCCTTGAGTGCTAGTGGCACTTCCTCTTACTTGCTTCCCTGACAGTTATAGTCTTCAAATATTCAAATGTAATATCAATCGACATCTTCTGATGCCTTGATCTAATTCCCCATCCTTCTCTTTATCCTTTCCGTAATCATGTCTATTTATTATTGCTCTCACTGCCTGTAACCCCTTGCATGCTAGTGGCACTCCCGCCTTGCTTGGGGTGAAATGCTTAAAAAAAACATGTACTGAGTAGGATTGATAGAGCATGTGGAAGGAGGTGAGAAAGGGTAGAGATGTTATTGTTTGACAGGTGAGTCCTCTTCTTTAAAGACATCAGGTAACTGTCTTCTTGGAGTTTCTTATCTTTCTCTATTCTGTCTCATAGTACCACTTGATGATAATTGATACTTCCAGCTTGTCGCACTGTGTTGTTGCTGGCTTGCATGTTCATCACTTGAGACACCGTTTGTCATCTGAGACATTTTAGGTTGGAAAATTTGTTCTTGAATTGATTTGTTCATGACGAGAGGCATTCGTGACACAAGCTTCCACTGTATTCTGCAAAAGCTACTGTCTAGAGTCATACAACTTGACAAAGAACACCTGTAATGCAGGATCTAAACAATATTCATCTAAAAAAAATAAAATTTTCTTGAATATTTTCAGACTTTGAATTATGACACATTGTGTCCTTCACGTTTTGATTGACCTGATTAACATTCATGAATAATCTCAAATTTAAAAGCCTTGATAAACCAATGACATCCTCACTATAGTATATAACCACTTGCAAAAAAATAAAGCCTACATTGTCTTGATAAAGTCCCTCAGAGGGCAAAATGTGTTGGCTAAGAATAATTTTTCCTCTTGTCTCTTTTTAGTCATTTTTTTCCTATATACATACACTATTTGAAAAATAATAATAATATATATATATATATATATATATATATATATATATATTATTTATTTTATTTTGAATTTTTTTTTTTTTTTTTACTATTGTTCACCCAGTACAAGGGCCACTCAAGGGAAAGGGTTACTGTTTGGAGTTGTATTAGTGTAAGAAAGGGCAAAATAACAGGTATGTTAGACAGCTAATTCTAGATTTGAAGAAGTCAAGATTTAATTAGCATTCAGAGTTCAGGTGCCAATGTTAGAAGTATTGAGTTGAAGTAGGCTTAAGAAGGAACTGGAAACCCAATCCTAAACTAGAAACAAGGGATGAACCTCTGCTACTGTTCAAAAGACCCAGGAGGAGTGTGAATTGGATGATAGGTAACGCTGTTTATTTAAATATATATATATATGCATGCATGTCTGTATGTGTATAATTATAAATATTAATTTTAGTGGATATAATAAATATTCAAAGAAGAATCTGCAATGTTATTGGTCCTGACTTGGCATCTCAGCTCCAGTCACTTTGCCCTCACTGTAACATGGCTTCCCTGAGCCTTTTCTATAAATATTTTCACAGTAATTGTTCTGATGAACTGTCCTCTATGGTACCTAAACTTTATAAGCTCAATACTAAATTCCAGCTTCTTGCTTTCCAGTCAACTTTGATCTTCAAAAATTTAAATGCAATTTTAATTGTTATCTTCTGTCTCCTTAATTCCTCTTCTTTTATTGTTCTAAATACTAAATGTTTTTTCTCATGTTCTCTCACACTCAGTAACCACTTGCATCTTAGAGGCTTTATTGCCTTGCTTGTGGTGAAATTATTAAAATAATATATATAATTGTTTGTATGGGTTTCCAATTTTTTAAAATAGTGAAATTAATGTCCATTGGCCAAGAAACTGTTTTAAAAATGGTGATATTGACTAAAATTATTTTTGTGGTAATAAAATTAAAACAAATTAACAGTTATAAGCATTGAAAATCCCAATGAGAAATGAGAATTTCATAAAAGGAATAACTGAGCTTTGCTTTGCTATAGAGACCTCTATAGCCAAATGGTTAAAGCACACCTGGTTAAAAGTGGCCTCCCAAGATAAAATGAATGTTTTCTAGGCCAATGGACATTAATATCACTGTTTAAAAACAGGGATGTCCATGCAAAAGCATGTATCCACTGAAATAATATTTATGGACATAAAAATAATGTCAGTACCTGAAAACTGATGTGTATGGAAACAAGAAGTAATTAAAACAAGCAAAATGGTAGTCCCTGTGTAATCAGGTAAATGAAATGTTCATGCGAAATAAACCATTGTCTTACTCAAAAAGGTAAGCTCAGATTAGTGATTCCCAAACTTTTTTTTATGTCAACATTTTCGGAATTAAAATTTGCTTGTGCCTCACCAAAGATAAGTCCTGGTGAAAAGGCACAAGCAGTCCTGTGGTAAAGAAGGTCCAGAAAGAGGGTTTAAAGGGAGATAACCATGGATTCGAAGTCAGAACATTATCATAGGTAACTCTCTCCTCCAATTTGCAAACACTAGTTACTATATATTCTTAATACTTGATATAATGCAAAAATATCAAAATGATAAAATTGGTGAAAGATTATTTATACTGGGACTCATGCATGCAATTACAAGTAATCCATAATAATATCTTAAATTTTGAAGTCATATTTACTTTTGACATTTAAATTTTTTTTAAACTGTTTCTAAATCTTTTGCTGCACCTATGAGATGCACCTCACCATTTAGGAACCACTGGCTCAGATGGTGTTCATTATTTAATTGATACAAATTCTGTATGGGGAAAATAATATTATTGAGGGTCTTTATCAATATTTTGCCTTGATAAAGTCCATCAGAGGAAGAAATTATGCAGCTAAGAATAGTTTTTCCTCTTGTTTTTTTATTCATCTTGTTCCTTTACAGTTGCACTCTATTTGAAAATAATATATATATATGAAGAAATATAGTTTTAAGGTGTGCTATATTTATGGTATAAAGTGCTCAATATCAGAGATAGAGTGTATGTAAATATAAAAGTGAACATTGAAGTCAACACTCAGAGACAACAGGCTGTTTCACACTAGACGCAATCGTTAGGCCTGGTGATTGTATCAAACATGAAACATCCTGTTGCCTCTGAGTGTTGACTTCAATGTTCACTTTTATATCTATGCATATTTTCAATTCAAAATAACTTGTTACCTTGACTTTCTCCAGTTAATGATGAAAGAAAATAAATTTCATCCAATTTCAAAGTCAAAAAATCTCATGGCTGATTTGAGAAACTTGAATTGAAAAATAAAAGTATTTTTCCCTAAACCCTTCATGTGTCTCAGAGTAGCTTATACTTAACATCAGAAAGAGACAGTTGAAATTTCTGGGGCACACAATGAGGAAAGAGGGTTTGGAAAATTTGACACTCAGGACATATAAAAGTCAAGTGGAACAGAGCCAAAGCATAACCTACCTAACAAGCTTGTGTAAATGGTTGGTAGAACTGGGATTAGAAGAGATAGTTAAAAAATAAAATTTACTAAGAGCTACAACGGATAGGAAATTGTGGAGAGCCATGATTGCCCATGTCCTGAAAGGACATAGTACATAGAAGAGTTGGGGGGAAAATAATAATGATTCACACAAATAAAATTGTTGATAAGAACAAGAGTTCATTTGAGGGTGGGAACAACTATTGCCATGTTACTGATAATATTGTTTCTTTAATTTTCTTACTAAAATTAATGTACCAGCAGGATTAGAGATCATTGTTTTGTTATTGTGTAGCTAATTAATTAAATATCTATAACATGTCAAGGCCAGGGTTTAATTGCCATAACAGCATTTACATTGACTTTACTTGTTTTAAACATTACTTAATAATATTATATTTCTATTTCATATTTTACTCTTAAACAGTCATATAAAAATATCAGTCGCTCAAGTCTTGACCGGCTGTTCGGTTGAACTCTCTGCCTTCGGGCGGGGAGGAACCCGAAAGAGGCTACGCCGAAGGGCAGATTCTCTTTCAGGGAGGTAAACCAACCCTGAACCCGTTTATACAGGTTCAATGGTCATATTTTTGGCCGAGGCCACGGGCTCAAAGATCCCACGTTAAACCGGCCTTGTGCCACATGATACCCTCGTGGGGGTGTGGTTGACTGAATATCGTCAGTCAGTCGATGTCGGTCAACCGGCTGATTGGTTGAACTCTCTGCCTTCGGGCGGGGAGGAACCCAAACGAGGCTACGCCAAAGGGCAGATTCTCTTTCGGGGAGGTAAACTGACCCTGAACCCATTTATACGGGTTCAATGGGCATATTTTTGGCCGAGCCCACAGGCTTGGAGATCCCGTGTTAAAAAGGCCTTGTGCCACATGATACCCTCGTGGGGCGGGGGTGACTGAATATCGTCATATAAAAATATGGTGATTAAATATTTCTTCATACTTTTTTCTTTATTGCTGAAGCAGAAGCTTCTTATAGCAAAAAAAAAAAAGGGCTAATGTTCACTACTTCTCAGATTCAATTTTGGCCTTTTCTTTATGGAGGGCCTCTACTACCTTGATCCAAAATTAGACTACATTTTATGCTAACTTTAACTCTTCAGAACCACTCCAAATCCCTAAAAGAAAGCTATCGTTTTCCCTATTCTATAAACCCCAGGTTACATCATGCAAAAAAAAAAAAAATGCATTGAAATGAACAATGGAATTCTCTCGGAGTGTAACAGTACATAGTTGTTAGAAAATCAAACAAGAACAGCAATTTAAATATCTGGGAAATGTTTTAACAGATGAAAGGAAGTGTAATATTGAAGGCGCATTAGATACTGAAAGATGCATTCCAAAAGCTAAACAAAGTATTAACAAACAAAAATTTTGTTAGAAACAAAAAAAGAATACTGAACTGTTATGTAATATCAGTCCTTCTATATGGCAGTGAATGCTGGAAAATCTCCACACAGACGAAGAAGAGATTTCAAGTAGCATTAATGTGGCTCTACAGAAAGATGCTGAGAACACTGAACAGGGAATGAATATGTGAGCAATGACAGTTTTAGAGAAAATGGAAACAAAAAGGATACTTATACTTAACATGAGGATGAGATAGGTGAAATTTATAGGGCTTATAATGAGGAAAGAGGGCTTGAAAAGTCTGATGCTCACAGGACTGATTGAAGGCAAAAGGGACAGAGAAAAATAACGTATAACCTACCCAGCAAGCTTGAGTAAGTGGATGGCAGAACAAGATTTAAGAGAGATAACAAAAAGACAAAATTTATCAAGAGTTATGTAGGATAAATTGTGGAGAGCCATGATTGCCAAATGCTCTGAAGTTCCAAATTACAGCTGTCTGGTGATTGTTTTCCATTTATATAATAGTTTAAAAGAAGGCAGAAATCAATGAAAGACATGTTTATCTTACCATTTATTCAGGTGAAAAATTATTAAGGGACTCTTCCAAGCTGTTTTACTTGTATTATTCAAAGTGTCCTCCCAAATGCACAATTACAGTTGAGCAGGCATGGTGTAGCACACATGCTTGAAGAGTTTGATGTCAGTTTCCTCAAATTTTGCAGTGATTTGAACCTTTAATTTCTGAATGGTATGTGGTTTTAACACGATAAACAAGGTCTTTCATGAGCCTCTAAAGAAAGAAATCTAGAGGTGTGAAGCCTGGGGAAATGTGTCAACCACTCAATTTGATTGTGGTCTTGAATCTGCTTTCTGAGGAGAGTTTTCATCCATTGATTAAAAAAAAAAGAACTAAGAAAATTAATAATTTGCAAGACAAATATTAACATGACTTCCCATATTAGGCTAATCCTACTTTACTTTGGGACTGACACGAATAAAAAAAATACTTTATCAACATGTTATAAAGGTATTTATTAACATATGAATACAATGGTTAACATAAATACAATGTCCTTTCCTATATATAGAAAATGTCAGGCAGAATTACCCATCTGGTGGAGTGAAAAAGGGGTAGATAGCTTGTACCTTTAAAACCCTCAGCAACTCATATCATTGGTGGTGGAGAGGATTTCTTCTGCATTACTTTGGAGCATGTCCGGTCCTTTCTCTGCTAGTGGTCAGCTTTTTCTGAACCCATATGGTTTTATTAACTAATGAGAGGCCACCTAACATCATGTGAATAATCTCTATTTGAAAACAAATTTTTCATACCCAACACCCAGAAATTTGGCACTAGTTTTGACCCACTCTGTATTATTTAACCATTAGAATGAATAGACATTTTGATGTAGTTTTATTTAGTAAATAATACTTATATCAATCAGGGGTAGGCAAATTATGCAAGTCTATCCGATGATTCTGTACATTCCTCAAGAGCACAACTAACTTTATGAATATTTATTTTATAAAGAAATTTTCTTTTATTACATTTTGTAAAAAATAATAATCAAAACAGTAAGAAAGAGAAGAAATTATATATTTAATAGCAAACCTCATTCCTCACTTCCTACAAAATTGCATTATGTGCTGCAAGAAACACATAGATTGTTATGACCCACACTGTGCCAATGTCACTGCCCAGAGATAGGGATTGAGGTTCCTGTGTGTATTCCAACAAATATGGAAACAGCAGCAGATGATCTACAACTGCAGTTGATAGATTTTCAAAGGGGCAACACCCTGAATGTATATTTTCTGAACTCCAAACTAACATGATTTTATTCAGCATTTAATATCAATGAATTTAGCAATCTTAATTTTGCCAAGAAATTTTGCTTATTCTTTCATTCAACATACATTTTTATGTATCAACATTGACAAATAAAAAAAATAGATCTCAGATAACACATTTGACATGCTGTTATGCATATATCAGTGAGTAAAATGAATCCTGACTATGAAAAATTTGTAAAAGAGATTTTTTTGAGCTGCACACATCCCATTAATAGTAATGAACATGTATTGTTTTTTTTTTCTCTCCAAGCAAAGTGATAATGCCACTAAAATACCAGGGGTTAATAAGAGTGAAAGAAAACTAGAAGAATTTAGTGAGGGGAAAGGACAATGAAAGAACAAAATTAATGGTTAGAAAAAAAAGCAGTTGATGTCACATTTAAATTTTTGAAGATTCTAGTTAGCAAGGAAACAAAAAATCAGAAGAGTTGCACAGATGGGGTGCAAGAAAAGAAACTATTAGAATAAAACTTATAGCTACATTTAACTAATTCAACAGTAAAACATTGAGGCCTAAAAGCCAATCTAATAGTATGATTGAATTCTTACAGTCAAAGTACTAAGAAGGAGAGGTCATGACAACAATTACCATAAAAATATTTATAGAAAAGACACAGAGAATCCATGTCATGGTAGTGGAAAGTAACTGAATTTGAGATACCAGCTCAGGACCAATAATATTCTTTGGATTTTGTTGAGAATCACAAAATATATTACAAGAGTGCCAGACCAGATATGGCAGCAATATTCAATGCATGGATGATTTGTTAAAATTTATAAATGTGCAAGATAGACAAGAAAAAATGTTTAGAATGACAGTGAAGCAACTTTCCTAGCAGAAGACATATCAGTTGATTCAATATAATCACTCCACTTCATATCAGTAGAAAACATGAAACCAAGAAGGCACAATAAGTTGTTCTCCTGGAGGTTAGTATCAGCCATGCTGACAGAAAGCAAAAATGGTTCTCTAGGGTGATTAAATGATAGCAGTTTCATTTTGGAGGCGTTAAAATTTGAGCCATTTTTTTTGTTCCAATCAATAACTGATTGGACATCATTTTCAAGAACAGCTTTGCCAGACATACTGGAGTAAATAGTTGTGTCATCAGCATAGATACCTAGTTGAAAACTGATAGCACCAGGAAGGTTGTTGATAAAGATAAAAAAACAATGTAGGCCCAAGGACTGGGGGACTCTGCATTAATGTAAAATGTTCTAGAAGTGTGGCCATTCAAAACAACATTCATTATACAACCACAATTTAAGAATTAAGTCAAATATTCAACCAGAGACACCCTAATTCTTGTGCTTGTGAAGAAGGCCAGTAGACCAAAACTCTGTCAAGCCCTTCAAGATATCTAAAGCCACGGCCAGAGCCTTGCTGTTCTTATCTTAAGCTTGAGAGACAAATTCATTAGCAAGTGTTAACACATCGACATTTGACTTGGAGAAATGAAAGCCATATTTATTTGAAAAAAGGCCATGTGAAGTGAGATGTTTAAACAATTTGGAGTTGAATATTTATTAAATATTAAACTAATTTCTCATATTTTCAGCATTTTGTTCACAAAATGCATCTAATAAACAGAAATGGACAAACAACATGCATATATATATGATTATTTATATTGCCGTTGAGAAACTTCAGTTGTTACTCTGATGCGGCCCACTTTACACATGGCCAACAATGATAGAGCCCTCCATGGAAAAAGTTTGCCTATCCCTGATATAAATCCAACTCATGCTATAAACAACTGGTTGAAATAAACACAGGTTGAACATCCTTTATCTGAAATACCAGAATCTGAAAATCTCCAAAATTCAAAAGTTTTTCAGGTGCTAACAACTTGCCACAAATAAAAAACTTTAAAAAACACTGGGAAGGTTCCTAGGTGATATGCAGCTGTTGTAAGTGACCCCATCTGCCCTGAGTGGGGGTTCCCCAGCCTAGCTATGTAGCCTACATTGATGCCAGTTTTTTGTTTGCAATTGTTACAGCAACACTATATACTTTCAGTATCTGTCTATATTTCTGTCTCTGAGATGAGGTATTATGTACACTATTTACATTATTTGGACTATTGTCCTCATCTTTGTCACCATGTTTAGCACAACACCTTTATCCTCAAGGGCACATGGCACAGTGGATAAAAGTGTTAGTTAGATCCAGTGACAGGACCCAAAGAGTGTGAGTTCAATACTTGGTTAAGGCGGTGGAAAACTTTGAGAGGAGAATTAACAGATAACTGACATCTATTAGACATGGCACGTGGAACTAGAACAGTCTACCCCAGTGAGTGAAATAAAGGGTTCAGTTCGACATTCCAACCACCTGAAGGCTAGAGTGTACAACGGCTGAAACGTGATAAACATGGTGACAAAGATGAGGACAATAGTCCGAATAATGTAAATAGTGTACTATATACTTTGCATATTACTTCATGCTCAATAAAGATATTATTCAAAATGTCCTACCAAAATTCATATGGGTAGTGAAAAAAAAAAAAAGGAAGCAGTTATGTTTATCAATATCACAGAAAATGAAACTGTTGGAAAAATTAGACTGGGGTGTAAATGTGAAGTGTCACTCTGAGGAGTTTGGCATTGGAACAACCACCCTATCCAGACAGGAAACGGAAGGAGAAATTGTTAAAGTTTTATGCTGAAAGCAATGAACAGAAATTAATGAAGAATAGGAAAACAATGCACAGAGAAAAAAATGATGATCTCAGTCATGTATTGAGTGGATTTGTCAGCGTCAGAGTAAACATATACTGCTTATATAAAACTACCATCAGGGTATATGTATAATCTGTGTTATGAAATGTAAAGGATATTGTGTTTATGCTCAGGTTCCATTCCCAAGCTGCCCCATTTTATAAATACTATATACAAATTAAATAGCCTGTATTCCAAAATAAATAAAAAATCCCAAAACCAAAGTACTTCCAGTCTCAAGAATTTCAGATAAAGGATTTGCAATCTGTACAATTATGATCTTTTTATTTATTAGTCTTTATCAGTTGAGATTTGTTTTATTATTCATAAATTTTAGTTGGTTTAAATAATTGGTTTCACAAATTATTTATCTTCATTATCTATAAATAAACTTTTTATTTTTCTTTGACAGCGTACCCAGAGTTTAAACCAGATTTAAAACCAAGAAAGTCCCCACCTCACCAAGCGGAAATACTCACCGTTGATGCATGTCCTTCCAGACTTTTATTATCTTCTTGCAGGTAGCAAATCTAAAGCAAGATTTATATTACTTATAATATATACACACCATAAGTAGGTAGGTAGGTAGGTACCAAACTAATGTATTTATTATTTTATATATTTATTAATAAGGTATTCAAGATATAACAAATAATCTTTGCATAAATGCACGCATTTGATACCAACCTACCTACCTACTTATGATGTGTATGAAGCCTTTTCTACATTCCCTGAAATACAAGGTCTTTCTGGAAAGTATCTAGCTATGTAATATTAAAAAGAAAAAAATAAGAAGCCTTTAGTAACTTTTAAAATACTCCTTTTGAGCTCTTACAAACTTATTGTGGTGTTCCTTCTATTTTTTTCAAAACAGTCTGCAGAGTTCACTTTCAGGATTGCCACCTGGTGTTATATCACATTCTCCTTAATCTTTCCAGTATTTTGATGCAAATATTAACTTTGAGAAAAGCCAGAAAACATTGGGAGCAAAATCTGGTCTGATATGAGTGATGTGTTTCTGTCTGAATTTCTGGGATAAGGAAATAATGTAAATTATGTGTAATGTGATTATTTTGCAAAAAAAAAAAAAATCTTCATGGGACATGATTGGTTGATTGGTTGGTTATTGTAACTGCAATTGTCACACACAAGTTCACTCAATAGCATCTCCCTTCTGAGTGAGTAACCACATGGGAGCGTCTCTGTTCACACATGCAGTAATTCTTGCTCTTCATCAAGGTTAGTTAGTTCTTGGGATATTGAAAATAGCTGAATACATTCGAAACAGACCTTGTAGATTGACTCTTGTGTCACAAGTTATCTTACTGCCCAGAAATGTCTTTTTATGATTCTGTCATGATAGAAAATCATTATTCAATTTAGTTTTCTAAATTAAAATTTGCGTGAAGCATTGAATATATTGCATAAAAAAAAATATGTGTGTTTTTTGTTGTTCAATGGAATTAGTTTTAATTAACAGAATTCAAAAGGATCACTTTTACATTGTAACATTTGACATATCAGCTGTCATTTTTTTTAAATTATCAAAATGAATATATTTTTTATTTATTGGTCCTGTCATTGAAAACATGAAAATAAATAACATTTTCAGTGTAATTTTTTGTCAAAGTTTTTTTTAGATAAGGTATAATCTTTATTGTATGCTTTGCTATTCAGACTAAAATGTTCATCCTGGTGGTTATAATTACATTTCATCCATCATCATCTTGCGGCCTCAGCCGAGATTGAACTCACTACACTTCTCCAGTATTCCCTATCTGTCATAGCACCTAAAAGATCTTCCTTAGGGATAAATGTGTCATGTTTTATCCTATCTGGAAAGGTTAACTTGCATGATCAATTGACAGATGATGGGTGCCTCCAGAGTACAAATGATGACACAAGTTCATCTGTGGCACGTGCACAATGCCCGGCGAACTGGACACGTCTCTTACAAACTAAAGTTGATACTCTTGGCAAGTCACCATATATCATTTCTAGAGTTGGGTGGTTTCGCCATGAGAGATTAAGCACTCTTCTTAAAAGACGTGTATAACATCCATCTAAACGACGCTGTTGTTTTGCTGAGAGAGTCCAAGTTTCAGAGCCATAGAGTAAGATTGGCTCAATAAGTACACGGAAAAATAAAATTAAAAAATTTAGATTATTAAGTAAAAATGATATTATTCAGATTTCAGCCATAGTATCCTTCGGCCTTCATGAATTAAAGCATTGGCTAAAGCATATCAGATTCACTGGCAATGAGTTCAATCTCATGTTCAGCTAGAATTGAAAATTCACATTCAGTGGGGGAAAAAAAAAACAGACACATGACACAAAGGTAAATGAGAATAGTGAGTATAAACTTGTATGAAACATCCCATGCTAAAGCAGAATGAGAACAATTTACCTTTGGTTAAAAATTCCAAAGAGGTTTCCAAGTATAAAGAAAGACACCTGAAGAAGGCCAGAGGATACAATTGTTGAAACATTGTGAGTATAACAACTTAGATGAGTATGCTGGTCTAAATAGCAAAACATTTAAGAATTTTCAGCTCAATTTTTATTTCTAAGAAAAACAAAGCTGCAACTCACATATAAAAAAAAGATTTGTGTGATTTATGAAGAAGGTACTGTGAATGACTGAAAATAATATCATTTTTACTTAATAATCTAAATTTTTTAATTTTATCAATTGCATATGCATGTTTGATTTTCTCCCATGAGGCTATCTCTCTTGACTGTTGCCTTGTGTTATACTACAAACTTCAACCTGACATCTGACAACAAGATCTCTGATCAGGAGGTTTTTGAGGAACCTGGAACTACCTCATAATTACTGTTGTTCCTAGGTTCACGCTGACCCAGAGTGGTAGCACCTGTTAGGGTCCCAGCTATAGGCAAATAGTTCCCCCCCCCCAAACTGGGGTAAAAAACACTATGAAAGTGTAAAAATAGGTTTTTATAGTAAAAATACCAGCAATACTTCTTTGAAAAAATTATTACCAGCAATACATTTGACTGTTGATAGAAACCCTCTTTAAAAAATACATCAATGAAACCTGATCTACAAACTGATTTCTTACAAAGAATACATATTCTATTCATATAAACCTATCCTTAAAATCTTGTCGGCATTAAATAACCCATTGATAATGATATGCTGTGAAACAAAATAAATCACAAACCAAATGAACTCTGTCTCCCATGACTGATATACAATACTCTGGGACATGTAAATGATTGAACTTTTGTAGATCACATGAAATCAAATCTCTTTCAATTATCCCAACTATCTTCATTTGTTCTTTTGCAGCTTCCACTTTTTTCTTGTTAATAATGAATCAACCAGTTACAAAGATACCTGTGAAATTCCCAAGAGTTTAGTCATTGAAATATTGATTGTGGGATATGACTTATTTTGTTTAAAGCTTATCGCTACTCTGTTGCTATTTCCATGACAAATGTTCAGATGAAATCCATTCTTTAATTCCACCAGTTCAAACCTTTACAGCTAAGACATGCCATGCTGCTTCCATTTAGTTGAATACTTCACATTGCTTCCATGTTCCAAATCTAAGAAGAAAATTCTTCCCCTGAACTTTTCAACCTTGACTTCTTCAGGTCAAGGTCAATCCCTATTTTTCTCTTCATATTCATGATTTTCTCTTCTTGCCACCTTCTCTTCTATTTATATCAAATACTGCATTAATCACCTTAATCTTTACGATTTTGACTATAACCTCTTGTGCCTTGTATTAAGTGAAAATTAGTATAACCAACATTTTAATCCACTTTATTGGTTAACAAATTTGGTGACAGTAATTCTGAGTCCAATGCCTGAGTTGGACAGTATGTACTCAGACTCAATGAAAATGGGTGAGCAATAACTGAGCAGTACTAAAAATAAGAACTAGATGAGATGTCCCTGGACATGGGCAGTGGAACGAGAATAGTTTACCTCCACAGATAAAATAAGGGGTTCTGTTCAGAAGTCCCTGTAGGTTAATCCTGTCAATATACACCTAATGAAGGTCAGGAGTGGGGCAGTGGGCGGTCACAACAGCTGAAATGTTGTAATAACAACAACAAATGTCTATATTTCTGAGATGAGGTATTGTAATTATTTACACTATTTACATTGTTCAGACTGTTGTCCTCATCTTTATTGTCATATTCCTAACGTTTCAGCCCTTGTATGCTCTGGTTTTCTTCAGGTTATATACATTGAAATTTTGAACTGAACCTTTTTTTTAGTTCACAGGGGTTCCACACACCATACCTTTCCTGGATATCTCTGTTTTAGTTAATACTCTTTAGTAACTCAACTCTCCATGTGTTTGTTCACCTCTGCTGTGGCCAGATATTGAACTCACAATTCTTTGGTCAAGTCACTTTTGGATTAATTCAACCTGTTGCATAGCCCCTTGGTGGGAGGTGGTCTGGGGTGACGGTTATTGCTTAATAATAAAGTTGTATTATTCTCTCACAGCTGGTGATCACTAGTTGTTTTGAGTCCAGAGATAAAAGAACTTCAACACAGGGAATTTTAACTTAGCTATTTTATTAACATTGATATATATATATATCTAACTCTCCATCCACTGGGAAGCTGTTTCAGACATGAAAGTAACCATATCTATATTGTTTGGCAGTTAAAACTCTACTTACTGAAAAATCTTTCTATCATTCCCATGCTCATTCAGTCAATCAAAATTGACTTCCTTGTTTTGTCTTCTATTTGATCCCTAAGGTCAACCTCAGGAAGTTCAAGCAGAGATACACTTCCTCTAAAAAATAATAGTCTGCTAAACTATTATTTAACAACCCAACACTTTTATCCACTGGCCCAGTGGATAAAAACAACAATAGAGATGAGGACAATAGTCCAGATGTAAACAGTGTAAATATTTATCCTCTATTCAGAAAATATACAAATACTTTTGTTCTTCAAGGGTTTTTTCTATAGAATATTTTTGTTTGAACCTTCCACATTTTGAATATTTTTAAAGGATATAAAAATTGGTGGGCGAGTAAGAATTGAAGAGAGTAAAATATAAATATTTTATATTTTCTTCTTAATTTACAAAAATGTCAGTCAGTTATGTGCCATGCATGATACATGCCTAGGCGATCATATATCTTTCAATATATGACTAATGAGACAGATTTTTTCCTACAGTAGCTTGCCATTTCTTTCTGTGGTAGACCAGTTGTCATCCAAGGCTATAGAAACTGGTCTGTCCTGCTATTTACTCAAACCTGGGGAGAGAAGAAGAGGATTCATACCTTTTCCAAGAGTATTAGCATGTAAGTGAATTGATATGTCCTGGGAAGGGATATATTTGATCGAAGTAGCTAAGTGGTTTAGGCTACTATAACCGAGTAGAACAATCTAGCAGGTAACAGTAATGGAACTGGTACTCGTCGTAGTTGCAGTCAATAGGTGTAGGCAATAGGCGTAGATCAATAGGATAGCCAATGGTGTAGTCCAGTAGGTGTCGTCGTCCTCTACATCAGCCTGTATTTATGGCTGACACCAGCCAATCATATTCCTGTGAGGGGGAACACAGTTGTATCCATATTCATTACATCATGAATATAATGAATTTGAGTGGAATTCGATGTCAGCTCTCCAATTCCTCAATCTGAGCCACTGTGCAATGTAATTTCAATTGCTTTAACTTGTTACTTTTATTCTTTACTAAAGTAAGTATGGAAGATATAATATACAAAATTATATGTCAGACTAAGAGTGTGTAATAATTATGATGACCATCATTAGTTTAGCACAAGGTAAAATGGGATGGAATAGCAAGATTGTGATGCACCAATCATTTAAGAAGGTGGGCTTGTTTGCTTGCCTTTCTTTTTATGTGCCATGTCCTTTCAGGATGTAGGCGATCATGGCTCTCCACCTCCCTCTATCTCTTGCAGCTCTCAAAAAGTTCCTTCCCTCTGCCACCGCCCCCAGACCATGCTCTGTCATCCACTTGCTTAAAGCTGTTAGGTATGTCATGCGTTGTTTTCCCTTGTCTCTCCTTCCCTCTATTCAACCCGTGAGTATCAGATTCTCCAGGCCCTTTTTCCTCATCATGTGTCCCAGGAACTTAAAAAATTATGTTTCCAATTGTGGCTTTTACTATGAAACAGCAGTTGCAAAAAACGCTTAATAAATATCTACTTGTCTTTCTCTTACTATTTTCAAAGAGCTTTTTAAATATTTGTAATTTCCAAATTGAAATTATTAACTTTTGAAACAGAAAACATTGTCAGCATGGGCAACCTTTTAAGAAGTGAAATATGTAATCTTGAATTTCTTAAGTGGTCTGAGTTTCATTTGGAATTTGAAGTGGCTAATAAAATTCAAGGAGACAATGAAGAATGTCATCGTAATTGGGCTTGACAAGAAAAATGATTGAAAATCTCATATGTGATCAAGCTCAGGGAAAGATTAGAAGAACTGCAGAAACCCTCAGAGGAAGGATCACAGAGAAGGTTAGAGAATGGTCATGGGTCAGAAAAACATTGAAAAGACAGTGGCAGTTCAGGTCGATTGCATTTTCTCTTTCTACATACATTTGAAGCATTATTTTTCTTCTTTAAAGTCACCCTGTCTCCCCACTCTCTCTCTCTCTCTCCATCTCTTGATCAACTCTAAATAAAACAAAGTTATCTTTCTATAAATTATGTCCCGATCTCAACATGGGTATTTTTTACTAGTGTGACAGTTTTCATTGAATGGGAGAAAAAATGTTTTGGTAGGCACTTTGACCAGAAATAATCATTTATGTCAAAATATTTTTTTATATCACTATAGATTAAGCACATTACAAATATATAAAAGAAATTGTTAAATTTTATAAAAGTTAATATGTGCTTTAGAATATATAAATTTTGCATGTTTATTACATTAGAGACTTATATAAAATGATATAAAATTCTTGCTTGTAGATGACATGAAATGCCCTACATTGTCTTCAGTATGAGTCAGTCTTTTTCTCTTTGTGTTAATGTGATTTCAAAATGCAGTGGTTGGATCTTAATAGCAGAGAAAGAAGTGTCTAGACACTTAAAATATATTTAATTAATAAACTTCACATACTTACATTTACTTTAAATTTACATACTATTTTGATATAAAATTAACATCTTATGGAAGTCAAAAGAAATATGCCTATATGATGTGATCTCTTAAAATGTATTAGGACCTTGAATAAGTTCTCACTGTTTTCTAACAGATGCCATTCCCAGAAATGCATGTGTGTAGTTTCAGATGGTAACACATTTATAAGAAAGTACTATAAGCAAACTTGAAATTCAATGTATGTCATTTCACTGAACTGTAAACAACTTTGTTTTTCATAGAATTAAACATGTCAGATTTCATGCTAAAGAAAGTGTATTTGTGGGGAATTTTACTGCCCTACTTTATTCAAAAGAAATCTGCAGCTGAAGCACACAGAATTCTTGTTGAAACTTATGGTGACCATGCTCTGTTGGAAACAACATGCAGAGATTGGTTTAGATGCTTCAAATATAATGATTTTGATGTAGAAGATAAAGAATGCTCTGGTGCACTGAAAAAGTTTGAAGACAAAGAATTGGAGGCATTAATTCATGAATACTCATGTCAGGTGCAAGCTGAGCTTGCAGAATCATTAGGAGTTGATCACACAACAGTTTTGAAATGTTTGAAAGCATTACAAATGATTCAAAGCAAGGACATTTGGTGTCGTATTAGTTGAAGCCAAGAGACATTGAATGGCATCTTGTCATGTATGAGCACTGTTTCAATGGCAAAAAAACAAAGGGTTTTTTGCATCATATCATGACCAGCGATGAAAAGTGGATAACCCTAAGCCTAGAAGACTGTGGGGTAAGCCTGACCATGCATCAATATCAGCAGCAATGCCAAATATCCATGGTTCGCAGCTACTGCTCTGCATTTGGTGGGATCAGCTGGGTGTAGTTTATTATGAGCTGCTCAAACCAACAAAAACCATCACAGGAGATTGCTATTGACTACAACTGATGCTTTTGAACCGAGCATTGAAGAAAAAAGCAGTCGCTATATGAGCAGTGACACGACAAAGTGATTTTGCAATATGACAACACTAGGACACATGCTGCAAAATAGGTGAAAACCTACTTAGAAATGCTTAAATGGGAAGTCCTACCACACCCAACGTATTCACCAGTCCGATTATCACTTGTTCTGTTCAATGGCACATGGCCTGGCTGAGCATCACTTTCATTCTTATGAAGATGCCAAAAAATGAGTCAACTTGTGGTTAGCCTCAAAAGACATGTCGTTTGTCCGACGTAGAATTCAAATGTGGCTAGCAATGGACAATACTTTCAGTGACATATTTCTTGCTAATTTTTGTAAACAAAACATTACTTTTCATGAAAAATCAGCAAGAACTTATTCAAGGTCCTAATAAAAAAAACATATTTTTTTAATTTTGAAAATAGTCATCTGGAGGTCTTTTTTCATGTATATTAACTATTGATTAAACATTCCAGATTATGAATCCCAAATAAATTTCTTTATAAAATAGTATTCTGGAGTATTATGAAAATAATTTTGAAAAACCTAATTAATTCTGATTACAATGCTTTTGTACAACTCAACCATATTTTTTACCTTTAAATTTAAATATTTCCAATCTGTATTGACTTAAATGAATCCAAATAGTAATTCCCACGTATAGTGGTGAATTCAAGACGATTTTGTTACAGATGAGAAAAAATACTCAAAATGACAGTTCCATGGATTTAGAGATAGATGCTTAGAATTCCATAGATAAAACATATGAGCAATGAGGAAGTTTTAAAGAAAATAGACACTCATAATTAGAAGCAGAAAGAGATAATTAAAAAACTTTGCAACACATTATGAGGAAAGGTGGATTGGAAAATTTGATACTCACAGGACATTGAAAGAAAGAGGGACAGTGGGTAACTGTGAGTAACCTACCTAAAGAGTTTGAGTGAATTGACTGCAAAGTAGGAACAAAGAGTGATGGTAAACAGTCAAACATTACTTACAGCTGCATGGGACAGGAAATGGAGAGTGATGATTGCCTATGTCCAGAAGAGATATGACATATAAAATATGATTTTCTTTGACAGGCATCTTCTTTTTTACTGCATAACAAAGCAATCTTTTTTTTTCAGAGCAGCACCTTCATGAAAAATGACAAGACCCTGCAAATGATGTTTGATTTCTTGCAATTCTTGCCTTACTAAAAATCTTACAAAGTAATAGACATTTTAATTTACTCATTTTTAATTATTTTCTTCTTAATATAGTTCTGATGGCAACATTAAGATTTGGGAAGTATCAGGAACACTTATCAGAGAAATAATTCTGGATGACTCTTTGGGTTCTATCTGTTTTCTAAATGACTTTGGTGATTTGCTAGTGTCTTTCCAGAACCATATTTTTTGTATCCCTCATTCAAAAGGTAAGTGAACTATACAATAAGTAACTATAATCTTTTCTTTCTTTCTTTCTTTCTTTTTTTTTTTTTACAAACAATTACAAAAGAATGCTGAACAATTTAAGATTCACTTACCAAAATCAATTTTCTGATTTTTCTGATTTTTTTTTTTTTTTTTACTAATGTTCACCCAATACAAGGCCCAAAAGCCACTCAAGGTAGATGCTTACTGTGTGGTATTGCATGAGTGTAAGAAAGGGCAAGAAGTAAAGTTCTCAGTGGCTATGCAGGAAAGATAACGGCTAACTCTAGACATGAAGAGATCAAGATTTAGTTAGTGAATAACATTTCAGAGTTCAGTCATAGATGTTAAAATATACAGTTGAAGGATACTTTAGAAGGAACTGAAAACCCAATCCTAAATAGGAAAGGGTTCTTTTGTTTTTTGGAGATAACAGTTTAGTCATATATGTGTTACTAATTAACCCATAGGTGGATTCATACCTTTTCCAATGGTGTTTGCATATAATTGAAAATAGCTCAACTCTCTGATTAACAGTTCCAAGCTATTATCCATTACACCACCTGCACATCCAACCAAATGGTCACCCAACTAGATACTTACTAGGCTTGATGCTGCTTAACTGTGGTGATCATACAGGAACCGGTATTTTAATGTGGTCATAAATCTGCAAAATAGGTCAGGGTCAAGAACTTTTCAGCACTCTCTCAGACTTTACTAAAATGTTCATATGATTAGTCAGTTGTTTAAGTTTAAAGTAAAACTATTTCTCACCTGTTCATAAAAGTACAAAGAATACAATTAGTGATTTATTATACAAGAGACTTTTCTATAGAATCTTGTTTAAACTTTCAATATTTTGATAAGAAATTGATGGGCAAAAAAAATTGAAGATAGTAAAGTATTAACAAAAGAATTTATATAGCAAACATGGATTTAAAAGGTTAAAAACGTCTGAGATTAAATACCCTGCTTATTTTCTTTTGTCTGTATACCTGTACATATATATATATATATATATATAAATATTAACAGCTACGTATCTCTTTACAATTCTTATAGATGTGATTGATTTGTTTTTTACAGCTTATCAACCCTTTGTGGGATATATGAAGCTGAAACACATTTCAGATTGTAGGAGGTTGCTTATAGTACTCAATTTTCCTAAGATATCTCCCATTTAAGCACCGACCTAGCTCAACAATGCTTAACATTGGTGACTGAACAAGAACTGTTTTTTTAATTGTGATTTGATTGTAAACTCTGATAGATGTGAAAGACTTACTTTGTTTCATTAGCATGTGAGGGAGTAGGCAAGAAGTTACAAATGTGTTGTAGCATGCCTATGAATGATAATGGGTATGTCCCCATTCACATAAACATAGTAGTAAATACTGTATGTTGGTCTGCAGTTGGAGATTCATTGTAGAATTTACTTGACTCACTTCTAGCAGTTAACTACTTCTTCTATGCACTGCTGGTGAATCTTATATGTGCTGTTCTTGTTCGAAGTATTATTGTTCATTAGCAACCTTTGTTTGACTATTCTATTCAGTAACCTTCCCTAGGTTACAACAGTATGTATGTGAGCTGTCATAGCAGCAGTAATAAAAATTAAACTTGCGTGAAATTAACTGGTGATTGAAATAACCAATTCATTTTGAAGCTTTTTGCATCAAGTTGGGTTTGAAAATATTGCTCTGGTCATCAGAAACAAAATGTACAATAAAAGCATCTTTTGGGACCTAAGTTCACTCCAGATCTCAAATGGAAGCCATATATACAATTTATCACTCAGAGCACTGGAAAAATGATCAGTTCCTTCTATTGTTCCTGAATGTAACTGATTCCACTTGCTTCATCCTTACAAGAGATCAGACCAGATCAAATGGAGGATTGCTGCTATATCTGAGCTGGTGTTGTCTAAGCCTTACTTTGCAGTCTGGATAGTGTTCAAAAGCTTTTAAATTGCTTTGTAGTTGATGAGTTATTTTCCACCCTACAAACATTCTCAAATAGATAAAATGATACAAACTGCTCACTAATCTGTTGCTATTTGCATAGAAAATGTTCTTACAACTACATTCCCTATTTGCACCAGTTCAGACATTTACAGTTAAGACCTGCCATACCATATACACAGAGGCAAACCATCCTCATTCCCTTTGTATTCCATTTATAAGTTCCATTTGGACAGATTCTTCCTGAGAGCTGCTGGTTTGTGGAAGAGGCTACAAGATGATGCTTCCCTGAACACTACAACCATAACCTCTTCAAGTTTAGAGATAACTGTTAACTGTTCCATGTATCCTCATAGTCTGCACTTATTTCTCCCTTCCACATGCATACAGTAAACTCATGTAGTAATACTCTACCTTGAGTAGCTCTTTGGCCTTTTGTTGGTTGAACATTTAGTTGGTTTACAGAGTACAGATGAGTTTCAATTAACGTCAAAAAGGTGATGAGTAATTTCAATTTGATGTATCATTACCAATGACAATACATTGCTGAAGGTTTTAGCAGAGATTTCAATATGCCTACTATATGTATAGACATGTAGAATCTTTACTTTCAGGCCATGAGATTAGAGTTCAAATTTCTCCACGGCCCATTTGTCAAGAAGCTGACCTCTTGATGTTATCAGTTGTGGGAGGTGATCCCGGTGTTCAGCACTTTTGGAAAGTGCCTGAAAACCATACCATGGATTGACCCAAGCCTTGTAATTGAATTTGGGTAGGCAGAACTGTTTAGAAAATGTTAATGATTGTGTGAGTACAAAGTTACAAGTCATTGTGATCAAGGGTTCAAACAGATTAGTGTTCAAACTGCTGATCATGGCAGATTACATGCTCTCTCCCAAAAACTGTAACTACAGTCCACTCAATATAGTTGGTGTATAAAACAAAGGTGGGTGTTGAACAAACACAAATGGGCCTGATCTGTGATCTGGATTTTCTAGCCATCCTAGCAAATAGGTGTGCTTACAAACTCAGAGTAACCAGTTATATATATATATATATATATATATATATATGGGTAAAATAGCAG
This sequence comes from Acanthosepion pharaonis, assembly GCA_903632075.3. NCBI lineage: Eukaryota > Metazoa > Mollusca > Cephalopoda > Sepiida > Sepiidae > Acanthosepion > Acanthosepion pharaonis. The sequence goes on along the minus strand of CAHIKZ030003842.1, from coordinate 96,769 downwards.
GACAGACTGGGTTCTATAGCCTTGGATGGCAACTGGTCTAGGAGAAGGACAACTCTGAATTCAAAACCTGCGGAGGGTTGTTTGGAACCTTGTGGCATTCAGTGCACCAGGTCTCTGTATTCATCTCTTCAAAAAGTGTGGCTGGTCCTGCACAAAACCTTCACCACTATAATCAAGTCTCATGCGCCGGTGTCGGGCTGTCGGTTTCCTGGAAACTGATCTGCTTGACCCTCATACGTCGAATCTCGACGGGAGAGTCGACTATATATATATATATATATATATATATATTTTGTGTGTGTTTGTGCATGAGTTTGACAGTTTGTTGTTAAAGGACATTGACATGCTGTTCATTGATTGGCTAAAAGAGGTGAATATTGAAATTCAACTATACAATTTCTTGTGTAGTTATTATATTTTTGCAAATAGCACAAAATGCTCTTTCACAGATGGGCTTACAATCATATTACATTGAATTACTAGTTCCTGTATGATTACCGAAGTTGAGCAATGACAAGTCTAGTCAGTAGTCAGATGGGTGATTGCTTATTATATTCACTTACGCACATATACCCTTGGGAAAGGTATGAGTTCACCTCTTCTTCCACAAGCTATGGTTTAATTAGTAGAACCTGTATCAGTAAATCATTATTATCTCCAAAACTTCTTACAATCTAAAAATATTTTCTGGCATAAATAACCTGTAAAAGGTTGATAAACTGTAAAAAATAAATCAATCTTTCACAGAAAGACGAGTGGTTCGATTGCTTTTGATGTTTTTAGATTTTCTATAACATTTTAATAATCTGATTATTATACTATATTTGATCATTATATTTTATTATTTATTTCCTATTGTATCTGTTTATATTTCTGAGATGAGTTATTATGTACATTATTTACATTATTTGGACTATTGTCATATTTGTTGCCATATATATCACAATGTTTCAGCTGTTGTATGCTCTGGCCTTCTTCAGATGATTGGAATGTCAAACTGAACCCTTTATTTCACTCATTGTGCCAAAGGACACATGGTACAGTGGATAAAGGCATTGGTTAGATCCAGTGACGGGACACAAAGAGTTGTGAGTTCAATACCTGGTTAAGACAGTGGAGAACTTGAAGAGGTGAATTAACAGGAGATAACTGATAACTGACATCCATTAGACATGGCACATGGAATTAGAACAGTCTACCCCAGCAAGTGAAATAAAGGGTTCAGTTCAACATTCCAACCACCTGAAGAAGGCTGGACAGTACAACAACAGAAACGTTGTGATAAATATGGCAACAAAGATGACGACAATAGTCTGAATAATGTAAATAGTGTTCTTTCCTATTTTTCATGCTTGCTTTATACCTACAGACAAATATATGGTACAAGCAAAATTTGAACCATAAACCTATGAAAGACAAAAATTGGTTATTTCATCTTTTTTCTATCTCTCCATGGTTTTATTTCTCAAGCTACAACAAATGACAAAAATACATAATTTTTTTCTTTTATAAAAATGTATTTTGATAGAAGCTGCAGCTGGACTAATGATTAACAATGTAGAAAATGGTATAAGTGAACAAAGTTCAAATTCTGGCTCGGATGGTTTGTGTTCACATTGCCTTAATGCACTTGATAAAAGACATGAATTTATCCCTTCTCCCTCCTGATTTGGACAAATTAGTAGGGTGGGGTAGATATGATTCTCTATCTTTTGGTAGGGAACGAGTCAAGAAGCACAACTCTGAATTCAAGTAATGAAAAAAGAAATGGCACACTATTACACTATCTTTCCCAAGACATGTCATAGTAATTTACAGATATTAAAGAAAGCTGTGGAGAGCCATGATTTTCTTGCTACTCTATCACTATTTCCATGGTAGGTGTTATAATAAGCTACATTCTGCCTTGACCTTTGCAATTCGGACCCACTATGCTGCATAAACAATGGCACACCATTCCATTATCTTACCCAAGACAAGTCAGTAATTTATAGATATTAAAGAAAGCTGTAGAGAGCCATGATTTCCTACGATTTTCTCACTACTCTATCACTATTTCCATGTTAGGTGTTATGATGAGCTACATTCTGCCCTGACCTTTGCAAATGGGACCCACTATGCCACATAAACAATAGTGAATCATCCGCATTCCCTTCGTATTCCATTAGTAAGGAATAAGTTCCACTCTTTTTCTTCCCAAGATCTGCTGCTTTGTGGAACAGACGCCCAGTAAGATGTTTTCTGGATCACTACAATCTTGATTTCTTCAAGTCTAAGGTTAACCATTATCTTTCTTGCCTTTTTCTTACCTGCATACAACACCACACAGTAACACTGAATGGCTCTTGGGCCTTGTATTGGGTGAACATTAGTATAAAAAAATGTCCTGAAGAATCATGACACTTGAGGAGGATTGTGCATCTTGAAATCTTGAAATAGAATATACAACTTTTTGATATCATTGTTTTTTCATGCAGTTTGTTCTCCTTCAACACCTGATACATTTGAAAATGCTACCTCATCGGCTGAAGGTAAGGATATATAAATTTTGTTGGAAACTTGTATTTTTTATATATATATAAAACAATACAAAATTCTTGCTTTTAAATGACTTGAAATGTGCTACATATTGATTTTAATATTAATCTTTTTCTCTTTGGGTTTTAAAATACAGTGGTTAGATCTTATGGTCATTATATAGAGAGGGCTGAGAAAGAAGTATCTGGACACTTACAAAAAATTTAATTAATAAACTCCATATACTTACTATTTACACTATTCAGACTGTTGTCCTCATCTTTATTGTCATAGTTACAAAATTTCAGCTGTTATATGCTCTGGCCTTCTTCAGGAGATATACAGTAGTGGCCATAATATAAGGAACAGAAACAACAAAGACATAAATATGTGTATTACTTAAAAAGTAATGCATGATTAGCAATGAATTTTTTACTGAATAAAGATTAGGGTGTAATGCATAAATATTATACAAAGTTACAAAAATTTACAAGGAGGCTGGAGCATACAATAGCTTAATATGATATTAAAGATGAGGACAACAGTCCAAACAATGTAAATAGTGTAAACAGTTACAATACCTCATCTGAAAAATATAGACAGATATTCATATACTTAGATTTATTTAAATTTACAGACTATTTTGATATAAAATTAACAATGATTAAGAAAAATACATAATGTCAAATATACAATGTAGAATAATATATAAACAAAAGTAATAGCTAAAAATATTATATATGGTGGCTGTCACCTCATTGTCAAGTATAACCACAACAAATTTCATTGTGCTTTTTTAAACTGGACCCCCTCTTAAAACCTATGGTGCGAAGTAAGCAGACATGAGACACATGAATCTTGTCACTATGTTGATTTTTGTGACTATTTGCATATCTTTTCATCCCACCAGCTGACTTACAAACATTTCCACAAATGTTGCATGAATTTGCAGGACAGAAACACCGTCTTTTAATTGGTCATTGGTTTGGTATAGTGATTTCACATATGACATAATTTCCCTGCTTTAATCAAGAAAAACCAACCACAAATATTACAGTTGAGGTCATGCCTGTCACCTATAAGGTCAATATTACAGTTGAGGTCATGCCTGTCACCTATAAGGTCAGGAAGTTTCCTATTATCACCTTTTCAGATACTACATTTTAGCTTTTCTTTTGCAATCTGAAAACTCTCAAAAACAAATTTTCCATTATGAACTTTCGTTCACTAGATGCTACGATCATTTGGATGGAACTCCCAGTCATTTTGTACTGATGTTTGCAAGGTTCAGTGATTTTTTTTCAAGCTATCCTTATAGTGCTTCTTTGGCTTATGATTTCCTTTTTTGGTTATGGCATGCAAAAATATCTTTGGATATCAAGCAATGCCTGTGTATGAAATTTTTTAAGTGGAGAATGACACACACAGACATACACACACATATATGTGTCTGTGTCAGTGTGGATGTGTGTGTCTGTAAATATCCATCAGGTTAGCTGAAACGTCTAGGTAAGTTATAGAGGACACTAAGTTACATAATTTAATGTCTAATAAATAAAAGTGAGTAAAAGATGTACTTGAAATTCTTTATACAAATTAATATTTAAATTATTTTAAAACTCTCATGAACATCTTTTACTTGCTTAGACATTAAATTAAATTTCTTAGCATCCTCCATAACTTACCTAGAATTTTCAGCTAACCTGATGAATATCTATGAGCATTTCTTATTTTTTGAAAAAATTTTAATTTAACATTTTTGCTCTTGTCTTTAAATACTTGTTACAAAATAAAATCATTGCATTTAACTTTGGAGGATGAAACATGACAGCTAAGATAAGTTTTCCTTTTGTCTTTATTCATATTGTCTTTTTACAAATATATTTTATCTGAAATTTTACACATTTACACACACTCACACATATACATTTGTTTGATTAAAACACCAACAAAAGTTCCATGCTTATTATTTTTTTATTTACTATTTCAATATTTCAAATATACATAATTCTTGCTTTCTGGTTGGTATTGGTAATATATGAAGAGAAAGACACACATACACATTATATATATATATATGTATATATATATAATCTCGGACACAGAACTGAACTCATAATCACTGACTGGAACACTACCACAGTTTCAACCACCAAGGTCTCATCAGGGCTGAGTAAACCACTTGATGAGATCTTCACAGTCAAAACCACCATAGTGTTCCAGTCAGCATTTTATCTTTTTAAGATATTAAATCGCTCTAAAGGTTTGACACTTTTTTTACTTGAAATTGAGCACTTTTTTAAAATGTACAACTTTAACAACTATTTTAGTGTTTGTTTATTTCAATATATATATATATATATATCTTTTTATCAAGGAAAATGTAAGGATTTTATTTTGCAACTAGTATTTATAAGCAGAAATAAAAATATTAGATTTTGAAAATTTTTAAATTTATGAATGCTCATAAATATTCTTAAGGCTAACTGAAAGTCAAGGTTAACTATGGCAGATGCTAAGTTAAGTAATATAATCCCTAATACATGAAAGTCATTAAATGTTGTTATTAAAAAAAATTTTAAAGTAATTATTATTTATTTTATTTTAGTCTGAGTAATTTATGTATGTATTTATTTTAAATATTAGAAGGTTTGATTTAGTAATTTTCTTTTTAATTTTCTTATGGTCATGTATGTTGTTTTTTTTGAAAAGAGTATATCTTTTAGGAAAGGAGATATTTTAAAAAATCTGGGGTGCAGCTTTACATTTTGACAAAATTGTCTTGTCTTTTTACAGATATATTTTTTTATATCTGAATTTCTACATCCCCCCCCATATATATATATATATATATATATATATATATATAGGATTAATGTGAGTAAAATTTGTCACTTAGCTGATTGATGTTACCTTCAGCATCCCGACTCTAGAATTTTGTAGACAAACTTGTTAGTCCACTCTTCAGGAGGTATCACCAATTTACTGCTTATATTTTTAAAATTTTTTTTCCTTTTTATACACATTTAGCTTTAGTGTAAATTATCTTCCACATTCTCTGTGTTTGTATATATGATTGTCTGTGTGATTTAAAAAAACAGAAGGATATTCAAGCAGAGAAATTTAAAAGAAAAATTCCCAGAACTACAGTGGATTATATTGTTAGGAGACATCAGGAAACTGGACAAAACAACACCAATAGTAGGGCTGGTAGACCAAAAGCAACAACAAAAGCAGAGGACAATTTCATCAGAGTCACCGGCTTGCGTGACAGAAAGCTGACTGCTCCAAGCATCACTGCACAACTGAACCAATGTTGTGAAAAAAATGTCAACATTCACTCTGTGAAACTGTCCTATATGGCAGAATTTCTGTCAAGAAACCACTTTTGAGGAATCAAAACAATGTCAAAAGGCTCAAGTGGTCAAAGGCACACAAAGACTGGACAACAGAGCAGTGGAATAAAGTCTTTTGGTCTGATGAATCAAAGTTTGAAATCTTTGGGTCAAATAGGAGGGCCTATGTGCTGCAAAGAATTGGTGAAAGAGCTGCAACCCCCTGCCCCTGTATCACACCAACCATAAAGCATGGAGGAGGCTCTGGTATGGTGTGTGGGGGTGGGGGCTTTTACCACTTGTAAAGTTGGGGATTTGCACCAGGTGAAAGGCAAGTTGAATCAGACCGGCTATCACAGCATACTGCAGCATCACGTGATCCCATCTGGAACGTGGCTTGTAGGTCAAAGATTTGTACTCATGCAAGATAATGACCCAAAGTATACTAGTAAACTCTGCCAGAGATACACTAAAAGCAAATAGGAGCAGCACGTCCTTCAACTGATGTGGGATGAACGTGACTGAAAAGTCAGAGCTAAACAACCCACAAGTGCGACTCACCTCTGCAAGAAAGCTGGGCAGAACTATCTTCAGTCTACCTCCAGTCTTTGGGGGAAAGAATGAAAAATCTGTGAAGCAGTGATAGTGGCCAATGGGTGTCATTTAATGGCCAAAAGTTTTTTTTGTGTTTTTTGTTTAATTTGTAATTAATGTGGCTCAAAGACTTTTTTTAGTATTTTTGGTTTAATTCCTGTAAAATAACACTTTTAGAATGAGAAATGAATACTTTTGACTGGTAGTGTGTGTGTGTGTGTGTGTGTGTGTATATATATATATATATATATATATATATATACATGCATACACACACAAGATTATATATATATTACAGTATAGAATTCCTGCTTAAGAGATTTTAAAATTCAACTTTTTATTCTGATTAGAATCTGATATCTATGAAGATCCCTCCATTACTACTGAAGGCCTGGGAATGAATAAGCAAGAACCAGAAGGAATGGATTCTTATTTGGTAAGTTATATTAATATAGAATTTGAATATTTTTTTGTTCCCTTACTAGCAAGATGACCTGAACCTGCCAGGTAAAAAAATTGCCTACCCAATCAACATTCAAGATTAATCTTTACTTACTTATTATTATTCTAAAGAGAAAACTGGAGGCAACAGTTATTTAGGTTTACAGAAGGATGCTGAGAATACCATGGATGAAGTGGGTAAGCAAAAAAAGAAAATGAAAAGAAAAAGGATATTTAAATTCAAAATCAGAACAAGACAGTTGGAATTTTTTAAATACATAAGAAAGTAGGGCTTGAAGAATTTGATACTCACAGAACATATCAAAATCAAAAGGAACTGGTGAAAATAGTTAACCACCTACCTGACATGGTGTCAATGGATGTCAAAATAGGAAATGGGAGACTTGGCAAAGGGACAAATGTTGCTAAGCGCTAATAGAAATTTATGGAGAGTCATGTCTCTCCTAATGTCCTGAAGAAGATAATTGTTATTTCTGCTATTTGGCACCTTCATCACCCTGCTTATCAAAGCCAACTGATGGGAACAACACTTTTTATAAGAACAATACAGTGAAACTTTCCTTTTTTTTTTTATTAGTCATTCTGGGAGGTGGCATTTGAACAGAAATTATATACCGGGCATCAACACTTCAGCACTAAACAACAAGACCATAACCTGTTAAATATTTACAAAGACACCTCTTGAATTTGAAACAGAATTGACATATGAATTTTCACCAAATTTATTTAATCTATACAGTGTGACACTTCTAAGAGAACTAGAAATCCTACAAGGATTTATTATTGGTGGACACAATCTTATCAGGAAAGTGTTACAACAAATAATAAATTTGATTGATTCATTTTTTATGGATTATCAACCTTTTGCAAGTTATTTAAAGCCAGAAAATATTTTTACATTGTAAAAATGTTTTGGAAATAATAATGGTTTAGTGATATAAGTCTTATTAATTAACCCATAGATGGAGGATAAGCGGTAGATTCATACTTTTCCCAAGGGTATTTGTATGTAAGTGAATATAACAAACGCAAAGGGTATTGAAACTTGGTTCTCTGATTAATTAACCCAAGCTACAGCACCTGGTATTCCCAAATGTTACCCATCTAGGTACTAATCAGGCTCAACATGATGATGGATGGCACAATGGCCGAAATGTTTTGAAGCAATAGTCTGAATGTAAATAGAAATTCCTCATCCCATGTTCTTTTTTTGCCCAAACTTGGTAGAATTTTAAAATATTTCATAAAAACTAGGTGTTTCAGAAATATATTTTAAAAAGAATATAACAAACGACAATAAAAGTATTAGAAATTATGATGTCTTTTGTTAGCAATGTTTTTCTTTTTTTTTTTAAACTTTCAGGTATTGATTCATATAAAAATGAATCTTGATAGCTGTTCTTGTATTTTTCAAACAGACTGAATTTTCTACAACTTAAATACCACAAGGCATTGGTTTTCCTTTCTGTTCTTCATCTAAAGTGTTCTTAAGTTTTTCCCTAATATTTTCTCTTATATTTTAAATTGGAAAAGTTGAATGTTGATTTACTTATTAGAAAATCTGTTTGGAACAAAATGTGTAATATAGTAGGAAATATTATGCTATACAATTTCTTGAGTTCATTAGTGAACATTTGAATGGCAAAATTTCACTCTTTTGAATGTCAATGCAGATTAATGTATTTATCTGACCTGCATTAAATCACACTGTGCATTTCCATACCTTAAAAAAGTTTTACTGCAAAGTTTGCACATTCTTAGCAAACAAATTATTGTTTCTACGATTAGAGATATACTAGCAGCATGGCCCGGCGTTGCACATGCTTGATTCAAAAATCACAAAATCACTTGACTTAAAATATTTTTGCCCTTCCTTGCCTTTAAAGGAGTGCCCTTTGCCATACTGATGTTGCTAATGCCTTATTTCTTGCCTATCTCAAAGCTCTATACTAAACATTAAATCTGTTACGAAAAAGAACTAAACAAAATGAACACAAAATGATCAGCTTTAAAAAAGGACTTGTAACTGAAAAAAACTGAATGAAAAAGAATGTTAACAACATATACTTTTTTTCACCCAACAATTCTCTTGGAATCAGAATCAACGTTGAGTTTAAGCAAGCAAATGAGCCAATTGGAGTAAAGTGCCATGCAGATTTAAATTTTTCCTACTTATGACAAATGCAGCTATCATTTTTTTTTGCATGCTAGCATGCTAGTTAACATTTGTGTCAGTCAGCTGTTGGCTCTCACGCTGGCCAATAGAATCTTCCTGCCTATTTGTGGCAGCCAGCTATAGGCTCTCACTCTGGCCAGTAGAAAATGGCCGCAAACTACATGAAAACTACTGTAGAAGCATGAAAAAATTGATTATTTCCACTATCAATGAGAGTTGGGAAATGCAAAGTCAGTCTTGGCCTTCCCACTAACTTGGAGCATGTGTATGTGAATTTTGGTGCAAATCCGTCGAAAATTGTGGCCGTGCATTCGTTACACACACACATATCCTGCCTTTTATAGATAGAGATTCATTGTTTTATTCATGGCTAAAAATAACCTTCCTCCAGTACAGTCCATGATAAGTATTTACCCCCAAAGTTAAATCTGGCTTTTATATTTCTTTTTTTAGTAGCAAAAGCTTTCTTAATCTTACGAGATCTTTTACCTGTCCAGACCTTCTACTTTGAATGTCACTTCTGTTTCAAATTCAAAAAAGAGGTGTCTTTGTAAATATTTAATAGGTTGTGGCCTTGTTGCTTAATGCTGAATTGTAGATGCCTAGTATACAATTTATGTTCATATGCCACTTCATCTTTTATTGTTTTTAGAACTTTTGAAACTCAAGACTAACCAACCTTCATGTGTACTGTGATATCACATTGATTTGTCTAAATTTCTTGCTTTATTTGTCAGGTCCCTTATGAAATGGATTTTTCAAAGTATTTCTTACCAAGAAGGCTATCCCAAATGATAGCTGAAGTGACTGATGAACAAAAGGTAATTGTTTATATCTGTCTGAATTTCTGGGATGAGGAATTATCATTGTTTACATTATTTACAATAGGACTAATCTTTGTCATTATCATCGCAATGCTTCAGCCGTTATGCTCTCCAGCTATCTTCACATGTCTATTGATTTGGTTAAACCTCAAGGAATTTTGAACTGAACACTTTATTTAATCAAGCAGGTAGATTGTTCTCATTCTGCTCTCCATGTCCTTAGACATCCCAAAACATGGACAGTGGAATGAGAACACATAAAGATTAAATAAAGGGTCCAGTTTAAAATTACCTGAAGGTTACCTAGATTGATAGATACCTGAAAAAGACTGGAGGCCCCAATTGCTGATATGTTGTGATAATAACAAAGTTGAAAAATTAGTCTGACTGTAAATAATAATTGATAATATTTTTCAAATTATTCCATCTGAAAAACTTTGGCCAAATTTATGGACTTTTTTCAGTTCATTAAAAACATGTTTCAAAGATTTTAGAATTATTTTAAGACATACAATGTGCATTCAAAAAGTATCAAACCTTATTTTTTCCGACCAAAATTAATGCCACATGAGGAAAAATTTTCACATCAGTAGATCACATCAATTTCTGACAAGTGTGTACTGCTAGGTGTAATACCTAGCAGTACACACTTGTCAGATTTTCATTTCCATGCAAGATGACTGAACACATTGAAAAGAGATATTGCATCAAGTTTTGCCAAAAGCTTAGTGATGCTCAAACTCAATCAGGTCATTGTTAATAATGCATGGGTAAAACTCAGATCAAGGAGTGTTTTAAATATGGCCATACTTCAGTGGAGAGTGAGGTATGCTCAGGCAGGCATCCACAATTCGAAATGAGGAGCTGATTGAGAAGGTTCAGCAAATAGGAAAATTGCTCATGAAGTGAGAATAGGATCTTTGCATTTCATTTTAACAGAGGATTTGGGTATGCAGAAAGTGTCAATGAAATGTGCCTGCTCATTCCGGCAACATAATCCTAACTTTCCTGGTCAAGAACAATACACAATTTGTTCAACAGACTCCCTACTCTCCAAACTTGGCACCGTGTAACTTCTGGCTCTTCCCCAATCTGAAAACCATGCTAAAAGGGAAGCAGTTTGAGATGTGAAAGGAAATTATGAGAAAAGTGCTCCATAGCATTTCAGAGATGTTCCAGAAGTGTTACCAGCAGTGGCAGAACTGCTGGGTGAAGTGTATGAACTCCCAAGGGGAGTATTTTGAAGATAATTAAATAAAATTTGTGAAATGTACAAAATTGATTATTTTATGCCCAAAGGTTGAATACTTTTTGAATGCACCTTGTATAAGCCATAACCAAATAATCTAGATATAAAATTAAATAAAATTATTTTTTCTGATGATGCCAGTTCATTGATGAAAATATGTCAAAATAGAAATTTTCTAAATTGTCTTATATTTTGTGTTTGAATCTATGGGATGAAGAATTATCATTATTTACATTTTTTTTTTTTACACTCAGACTATTATCCTCATCTTTGTTGTAACTATCATAATGTTTCAGCCACTGTGCTCACCAACTTTTCTCAGGTGCTGTTTGATTCAAGTAATCTTCAGGAATTTTCAAACTGAACCCTTTATTTAATTTACAGAGTAGATTCTTCTCATTCTACTGACCATGTCTAGGGATATGTTATGTACTTCTTATTACTACTTAGTTATTGCTTGCCTCATTTCCACTAAGTATACATTGCCTGGCCCATGGATTGAACTCACAAATACTATGTCTCCAAATTCACTCAGTTATTGTCCCATGGAGCATTTGGTTGGTTGATTTTGTTTAGCAACCTCTATGCATTATTTAATGCTGTAATCTAAATATTTTGAATACAATTGTATGCCTTCAACTACAGATAGAATGTATTGTTCGTCATTTTGCTATAAAAATGTATTGTTGGTAATTTTACTATAAATATGTAGTGTTGGTATTTTTTATATAAAAATGTATTTTTATACTTTTATAGTGTTTTGTTTTTGTTTATGGGTTCACTATTTGCCCATAACTGGGACCCTAAGAGGTGCTACCACCCCAGGTTAGGACCTGGGAACAACAGCAATTAAGAGGTGGTTCCACACTCCTCAAAACCTCCAATCTCCCTATCAGAGTCCTTACTGTCAGATGTAGTTTATTATCATACTCAGGACATTCCCATGGAACATATGTCTTAGATATTTACAATAATCTACATATAGACTCTAACCATATCAAATATCATATGCAAATTTCATCTACAATTTCATATATAAGTTTCATCTACAATTTATACAATTTTATATGCAAAGCTGACATTCTGGTCTCAATATATTGTGAACTTACTGATTGGACAAATCATTAAATTCTACTCTCAGAGTCTTCTATTTCTTATTGGTTCCAGTCAATGGTCACTAGTGTAGTAACAGCTTTTTATTGCTACTATTGGAGAGTGCTTTGACCAATTTTGTTTTATCCATCAATCAATGTAGCATAACACTGACAAGAGATTTTGGTTGGTTGATTTTGTCAAATATCTGGTGTTGAAACAGAGCACAGGGAAAAGTGGATTCATGCCTCTCACATGGGAACTAGTATGAATTGAACATAAATAGTTTTAACTGAAATTTCTACTGAGTTTGCTAATTCCATTTTTCAGCTTATAACCACTATACCACCCTGACACCACCTCGATGTTGGGTGAAAATTAAACTCTAGTTTCCTAAGCATTTATCTCATATGAGAAGTCATGAGACTATGCAACTTCCTGACCGAAAAGCAAAAAAAGAGGTTCACTACATATAATCAACTCCAATTCTTAATTGTTGTAGGATCATTACATTGAATCTTATGAGTGGAATGCAAATCATTTTAATTATACATGATTATATACAAAGACTTGTGACCAATGATAACTCTAATTTTAATTAACTCATCTTTCTCAATTAAATTATGCGTATTTGTCGTCATGAGGTATAGATTGATCATGTAAGAAAAATAGTTTTTAAAAAATCCTTATATAAAACTTTAAACAGCCTTCAATAGACCAGTTTCTAGAATGATCTCTACTACATTAAAAACAATCTCCATAATAAATTTGTATCTATCAGGTTTCTGTTAATTACTATTAAAAACTTAAATGCTGCTTTTTGTTAATATTTTAACTCTTTCAATCCACTTTCACACAAACAACATTTAAGTTAATTAAATTAATCATTAATTAAGTTTTTAAGTTAATCAAATTAATTGTGACCTAGCATCACAGCTTCAGTTAGTTTCCCACTGACATAGCATAGTTTCTTTGTGCCTTTTCTATAAATATTTTCATGATTATTGTTCTGATGAACTTTCTGCCATGGTACTCCATCTATGCTGACGACGTTTCAGTTCTTGTGCTGAGCAGAGCCAAGATTGACAAAGTTGGCAAAGAAATCAACCATGATAAGTCTGTTGGCTTTTGGTTGGGCATTGAAAGGGAATTTCTCTTCTTAGGCCTTTTCTCTGGATGGATGGGCCGGTCAAGATACTTGACATCTGGTTTAGTCCTGATCTCTTGGAAATGAATTGGTCAGAGGTACAGGAGAAGGCTGAGGTCTCAGCTTGTCAGTGGTCCTAGAGGAGTCTTTCCTTAAAGGGAATGGCTAAAATATGTGCCTCACACATCTACCCGATTCTTTACTGACTCTCCATGCTTCCACTCCTGTATACCACTCTAACGAGTTTAGTAAGGGTGTCGTTCTCCTTTTTAAGTTAAGAAAAATTTTTACTTATATTGGATTTGACATTTTGTTAAATGGTGGGTTAAACCAAATAATATTGTGTTTTCTATTCTTATGTTTATTGTTAGCATTCTTACTAATATTTATGTATTCTAGTTTAACTTTGTGTTTACTTTTTTCTAGTACTACATATTTAGTTTTATATTTGTCAAAAGTAATTTTGTTACTAGAGTTAGTTGAGAGTCTGTATTGCACTAATTTGTGCAAGTTGTTTAAAATTCCTGGTGGGTGGTTAGATTCTTTGCTAATGTATTTATGATTATAAAACTCTTTAGTATAAGGCATGTATATTCCTTTGGGGAGGTCAAAAGTAGTGTCCAGAAAGTTGATCACCTTGGTGTTGATGTTAGTGGTGATATTTAGTCCATGATCCTTGAAGAATTTGATAACATGCTTTCTAAGTTGATCTGTTTGTTGTGGTTTAGTGTTATATAGGAGGATAACTCCATTGTCTCTGTACAGATCATGTTATCGAAAGTATACCTAAGTCTTCACAGTAGCAAAATGCCAACCAATTCACAAGCTTCTGTAGAATTGAATGTTCCCATCACTATAGAAAAGTTTGGGTTGTCTTTTCTGGCTTTGAAGACAAAGAACTTTCTATGCAGCATGCAAATCACGATGTCTTCATTAAACCTGCACAACAGGACTACAACCCTGCAGTGGAAGAAGATGTGACCCAAGGTCTCTACTGATTCACCGCAGTGAATACAGTTTGGAGAATTTTCCAAGTGCACCAAACAAAGTCTTTTGCCGACTAAGAGGGCCTTTTGTATCACCAGGTAAATGATGCTTCATCATTAGTGAGGCATTCCAACCTGGGCACCAAGCTCATCTGTCAGACCATTGCTCAACAAAATCTTCAACAAGAACAACATTAAGATTAGTTAAAGCTGCATCAAAAACCTCAAACAGTATATAGCACAACATAATAATATAACATTGAACAAATATTCAAACAACCTCAATAACAATATTAATACAGACAAAAAGTGTAACCGTTGAAAAAACAGTTGCCCGGGGATGTAACAGTAAGAGATAGATCAAGTATCGACCATCATAAAGACTGAAAAATAAAATTGACAAAGATTATTGTTTAAGGTTGACGAACACACGTCTTAATTAGTTTTTGTTTTTTTTTTACGAATTGGTCAAACTCAAACAAAAACATTGTTTTCAATCGTTATGAGTCTACCAATTGAATAGACTTTTATTATAAACAATTGTCTTGTAAATGGAATTTTTAAAGCATTCTGAATGTAAAAATAAAGAAAAAAGTGTGCAAGACAATAAGAAACACTACCTGCCAAAAAAAAGTGAAGTTTTGTTGAAATCAGTTGAAAAATGTAGGAAATCCGATCCCATATATAAATGAACACACACACACACAAACAACCTGGGTTTTATAATAAGTATAACTCGATATGAGTTGTCCCCCTTTCATTCTCGTGATGCCTCTTAATCGTGTTTTCAAATTGATTTTGTGCAAAAACAATTGTGTTTTTCCAATTTTGGGCGCTGTCAGAACCACCGCAAGGTAATTTTACGTAGTCCTGTAAAGTTTTGTCAAAATCGTTTGAAAAATGTAGGAAATCCAATCCAATATATAAACGTACAGACACACACACACATACACACAATCTGCGTTTTATAATAAGTAAGATGAATGAAGGCATTGTTTACAAAGCCAGCATTAAACATAATTGTAAAACCAAGTTTTATTGTGGTTCCACTGAAAACCACTGGAAAACCCAGTATTACTATCATACAATGACTCTTACCAATAAACAATATTCAAATGCCACGGCACTCCCAAAATTTTACTGGGAAAATAAAACAAATCATCCAAAACTACCTCCTTTTCTGGCCACAGCAACAGATGTAACCTGTGTTTGCTGGAAAAAAGATTCATAAATATTTTTATTTATGACCCCAGTCTGCTGGACAAACATAATGAGCTCATGATAGCTTGCACCCATAAAAAGCTCTCTTCAAAAGTATTTTGATTCTGGATAAATCTTTTTACTCAACTCCTACTGACCCTTAAATATTTTAGGTTAAATACTTATTATCCCACTTTAACCATTTAAGCATCTATTAATATGTAACGGGTTACATGGTGTCCTTCTTTTCTTTAAATTTCTTTTTAATTTTAGTGTATGTGTGTGTATATATATATATATATATATATATATATATATATATACACACACACACACACACGTTTCATTAAGGACTACTAACAAGGTACTGCAATTAAACCTTATATTTAAGTTTTCTTGTGATTGTACAAGTGTTTTCTTTTCTGGAAGCAAAATGTGTAAAAAATTTCCAAAAGTTTTGTATTTCCGAGCATTTTCAGCTATACTTTTAGCCATTATAAAGGATAATCTTACTTAGTATATATCTAGAGTTATAGGGATATTTTATTTCCCAAACATGGTGAGCACATTGTGGTTGTGCTCACAGAATAAAAAGCTAAATCGCAGTACCTTGTCAGTCATCTTTAATGAAACATCTATAAAAGAGGGATTGCTGATTAAATACATAATATATATATATATATATATATATATATATATATATTCTCTCAAAATAATTTGATTGAGCTCTCAGGAAGGATGGGGTAATTTTATAAATAGTGGCTGCTGCTGCTAATGCAATGCTTTTCAATTAGAATTGAGTTCTCCTAGCCACTGACGTCTTTCATATAGTAAAAATCTTAAAATTTCTCTTTCTCTCTGCTGTGTGATTTTAAAGATGGGTTGGTATTTCTCATTCAGATGACTGGCACTACACAATCTTCCTCTAATCAATCTTTAAGAAGATTTGCTTATTCAAGAGTAAAGTTTCATTACATCATAAAATATTTACCATTGCACTTATTCAGGATACTAGCAAAGTGGAAGTGCAAATTGGAAAACTGGAATTCTTAGAAGAAAATCTAAGAGGTGCCCCAACAGAAGTGTACTTGTCTCCCAGAGAAAATCTCTCAGAATCTTGGAGTTCCACCTCATTTCTTTCCCACACTGAAAAAATTGGTAAGTATTTATCCTATTTTACTTACTTTGAAAACCATATCAATGTGTGCGTGAATATATATTTGTATCATTATATATATATATATGTATATATATTTTCTTACTTATATTTTTATTTTTTGACTTATTAAACATTTTATTTTTTGTCTGAATATTCGAGAAATAGCCATATTTTAGACTAGATGATTTGTTAATGTTTAATAAACACTATATTTATTTATTATCTACCTGTCTGAATATTCGATAAATATATTAGAAAATATATATATTCTATATATATATATATATATAGGGCATATATATATATAATAAATAAATATAGTACATTTATATATATATAAACACAGCATCTACTCAAATATGGATATATATAAATATAATGTTTATATATATATATATATATATATATATATATATATATATATATATATATATATATATATACTATATATATATATATATATATATATATATATATATATACATACATATACATATATTAGTAATATATATTTTATTGTCTGATTAATAAATGAAAATCCTATTCCCAAATATATATATATATATATATATATATATATATATATATATATATATATATGAATGAATTGATGAGCAGATTTCCACATTCATATACTTGTTGATTTGTCACAACAAATATGTATTTTAAGGCACTATTAACTGATTTCCTGATCAACTTGATGTCCTTATTGTCTCATTTTGATCCCGCCGATGTGACCTCCATTTTCTGGTTTTTTCCTTCTCTATTTTGGATAGGTGTTATTCCCTTGTTCAAATTTAAATATAATTTAAATCAAAGGAAAAAAATTTTTAGTGGAGGGGGCCCAAGGACCCCCTTTGATCAAAATGAAATATACCTATACAAGTACTCTCAGAGTCATTCCCTTGTTCAAATTTAAATTTTATTTATATCAAAGAGGAAGGAATTTTCAGTGTAATATATTTATCCAATGTGATGTAGTTTCAGAATATATATTGCTATAAAAATCTATATATTCGGCTAATACAGCTAAAGAAAGGATTGTTGGCATTGGCTCGATGATCCCAATGATCGAATGATGATGATGACTAGTGATGGTGACATTATGCCTCCATTCATCTTCTCATAGGGCCTCAGACAGAAGCCTTCATCAAGAACCTTGAGGAGTTAGTGCTACCATGAGTCAAGTGGGTGGCTGCTGGAAGACCCTATGTCTGACAACAGGACTCTATATCATACCACACAAGCAGGAGAACCCAGTCAGACAATTTCTGTGATATTATCTCAATCTTTACATCTAGCCACCTAAATCCCCAGACTGCATTAGTATGTGTGGGAGACCAATAAACTGAAGGTAAGGATTATGGAAGCATTCACCAACTTAAACAAGGAGACCATCCAGAAGAGTTACAGGAGATGCTGAAGTCATCAGGTGGTCACGGTTGAAGCCAATTGTGATTTTATTGAATAAATTTAGTATTTCAAGATATTTTTGTGTAATCTTCATAAATATATCTGTTAAAATGAGATGTCAGTATTATTTTCATTTTAGTGTAATTTAGATGACAATTTATCCATCGCATCCTCTGTGTGTGTATGTATATATATATATATATATATATATATATATATATATATATATATAACAAGCAAATGAACAGGCAGACAAACAATTTCTAGTTCCTGGTCATCAGATATGATAAGGTAATTTGATTTATGGCAACTTCTTATCCTCAGAGATCTCAATTCTTACATATAATTTTGTTTTTCATTCTAACCTGATGTAGATGAACACAGCAGACATTCTTTCAGTGAAACACATCTTTTGCAGCTTTTGCATTTTGTCTGATTATCTTCATGCACACAGGTAATGCGTATGGGACTCTTATTTCCTTTTTTTATTCCAAATAATTTTCTTTGGATTGTTTTCAGATACATTCTGTGAAATGGATTATCCTATGCTTAATACCTCACCAGTGCAGAGCCAGTCATCTCAGTCATCAAGAACAAATTCTCCAATTGAAGAGATCAAAATTCAGGTATATATATATATATATATATATAGAGAGAGAGAGAGAGAGACCTCTTCTGTCAGGCATATTCCCATTAATTTCTACCTGATAATAATTTCTTTGCTACTGATTTTCAATGTGCCACATACAGTTTGAATGCTAAAACTTGGTAAAAGGACATTTTAGCTGAAAAATTAAAGAAAAATTAATTGGATAATCATCAAATTCCATTTTTAAGTTCTATTCTCATTTTGATCATTTCTGCTCATTGCCCTGGGAATCTCTTTCACCTTTCTCTATCCAGAATAAGATTAACCTAGAATGATCTATTCCAAATTCTTCTGTGAGGGACACAAAATCTGTTCTTTCTACCTTCTACACACATCACCAAAGTTAATATTTTGCTAAAAGAACATAAATATTAACTGAGAATCTTTCTGAATGATATGTCTGTTCACCAAAACATGTATAATGAAAATGTTGATTTTTTTCTATATTCTTTAGTTTTGATATATTTGTTTAATAAATCCTACCCATGATAGCATAAATCACATAAATAATTAATATATAAATAAAATTTAATAAAAAGTACTACCACATCCCATAATAGTTGTTACATTTGTATACTTACATTATTAAAGGTTATATTTATATAGTAATAAGTTTGTGTTACCTTAAAACTTATCAGAAATATTTTTTAATAATATGAGGTATCATGAAACTGTAACAAACAAAACACATTTACAGTTTCTTAAGATTATGTGACTGTCATTCCTGAAAACCCAACAACAATCTTAAGAAACTGTAACAAACAAAACATAAACAAAACTAGAAAAACAATCATAAAGATTTTCAAAAATATGGAAATTAACATAGATATAAAAGCTAACCTAAATTAAATAAACTATACAGAAAACCTAATGGCAAACCACTGTATATACACAGATCTCCCAACCACCTGCCATCTATATTCAAGCAGATACCACAATCAATTAACAATTAATTGACTTTCCAACAATTCTTCCAGTGAAGCCATATTCAACGAAGTTAAAAAAGACAATGAAAGAATCCTAAAAGATAGTGGATTCCTAGCAACACTCACATACACACCACACAGCACAAAAAGCCAACAGGAAGAGAAACATAGTATGGTTCAACCCACCGTACAACACAAACATAAAAAACAAATGTAGAAAATGTATTCATTAAACTCATACGCAAACATTTCCCTGCATCAAGCACTCTCCATAAGATATTCAACAAAAACACAGTAAAAATCAGCTACAGTTGTACAGAGAACATGACACAAATAATTAAAAACACAACAAGAAAACAATCAACAAACCACTTGAACCATGTGTAACTGCAGAATAAAGAATGAATGTCCCTTAAACGGCAATTGCTTGCAGAAAATATACACAGGAGTAACTGAAGGACCCTGGAAAACTATGCACACAAAACATTCTTTACAAATAGTAAATATACAAACAGCACAGTGCTTTCTAAACATATCTGGGAGATTAAAAACAGAAAACAAATCACATTAAAAATATCATGGAAAATAAGGAAAACAACATCAGCCTACAACAATCAATCAAAGAACTGTAAACTCTGAGTAGAAGAAAAAATATCTATAATTACCTTCCCAGATCAAAACAAATTACTGAATAAACAATCAGAACTCATCTTGAAATGCAGACATGAAAACAAATTTTTACTATGTTACTTGAAAATCAAAAACTGGAAATAAATAAAATAAATAAAAAACAAGAAAATTAAATTAACCCAAACAAACAAATAAATAAACTAAGAAAATAATAAACACATTAACAAACTACGTCCACCAAAATCACTGTTAGAATAATACAATAGACTACCTACAATGCATCACTGATCTGTATATATAAAAAGTTTAGCAAAAGCACAACACACATGATCTGATGATTGAATTTAAACTGTCACCTCTGTGTGTTGACTTCAATGTCCACTTTTATATTTACATACACTCTATCCCTGATATTGAGTATAAAATATGGTTTTAAGGTATGCTATATTTACTGATTAAAGTAACCAGTAAATATATAGCATTTTACCATAAAATATATATATATATATATATATATATATATATAACGATATATAAATTTTATATAAATTTTTATATATCAAGAACACTTTTGAAAGAA
The DNA here is from genome assembly GCA_903632075.3 of Acanthosepion pharaonis. Classification (NCBI taxonomy): domain Eukaryota; kingdom Metazoa; phylum Mollusca; class Cephalopoda; order Sepiida; family Sepiidae; genus Acanthosepion; species Acanthosepion pharaonis. The sequence goes on along the minus strand of CAHIKZ030003842.1, from coordinate 75,830 downwards.
AAGATGTATGACATATTGGAAAAGGTTTGTGGCACTGTTCATCCATTAGGACTTCATCGGACTGGGTTTGTTTACGTTATATTTTTCCTTCTTAGGTGATGGATTCTGGAGTGCTTAAGGAAGACATTTCACCACTATGCACAGAGACTTCACAATCAACAAATCTTCTGGATTCTAAAAGGATTCACTGTATGTTGATTTTATTATTGTCAATAGTGTTGATCATTAAATGATGGTGCTTGTTAATATGCTTTTGTCATTGTGGATAATATAATGTTTTGTCAGTTTTGGTCTTCCATAATTCAACCATTCTATGCAACACTCAAAGCGGCTTTCATTACATGTAGGTAACGAGTAGGGTTGCCTCATTTAGCTGCAAGTAGTGAATTGGGATATTTTTGAAAGCCTAGCACTACTAAATTTTGAATTGACTTTCTTATTATTAACAGTAGTCAAAGTAACTAACTTATTTTTAAAAGTCCTGAATAGTGAAATGCTTAATTTAGTTGGATTGTCAAAGTTAACTAAAAACAATAGAGTGACATGTTTTGTATATCACAGAGCAACAGACACTGTCTTTTATATGGAGAATTTTTTTTATTTGAAGCTTATAAATTATGTAGAGAGTGAATTGTTGCCATTTTATAATTTTAATGACACCCATGCACTTTGTGTCTGTTTTTGATTTTTTCAACTGCACAGTATAGTAGAGCCAGTTGACCACCATCTGCAAGAAAAAGAGCACCATGACATAATTCACTCCACCAGAAATTTTTAAATGGCATTCTGTACTGCTTGGCATTCATGCTGGAAGCTTCAGTATGAACATTTCAGAGTATTTGGGTGTCAATCTGCAGAGGATTCAGAAAAAGTTGGATGAGTCTAATGGTGATTACAAAGGTGTTATACCTCCATTCATCTTCCCACACTGAACATGAAGGCCTATATCAAGTGCCTTGAGGAGGTAGTGCTATCCTGGGTCAAGTGGGTGGCTGCTGGCAACAAGACACTGCACCATGCCACACAAGCAGGAGAACCCAGTTATGGCTGTCAAACCATATCACCCTTTACATCTGGCTACCTAACTCCCCAGATTGCAAAACCCTATATATAATAATGTGTGGCACAGTTGAGTGAGAGACCAATAAAACTTCTTGTAACACCAAAAATGAACTGAAGTCAAGGATTATGACAGCATTTGCCAACTTAGACAAAGAGACTACACAGAAGAGTTGCAGGATATGCCAAAGTCATTTGCATGTCGTGATTGAACCAATTGTGATTTTATTGAATAAATTTACTCTTTAGTATTTTAAAATATTTTTGTGTCATTTCAGTAAATATATCTGTTAAAATGAGATGTCAGTGTTATTTTCATTGTTGCATAATTTACACGACAATTTATCCATCGCACCCTGTATATGATCAGTTTGAACCAATTTACTCTTCATTGTGGTTTTCTTTTCTCATAAAGCTTCAGCCATGTATCCTTTCAGCCTTTTTCAGTGTCTGATAAGGTCTCAGGGTACACAGACAAAAATGATTAAACAACATACAATGATTAAAACTCTTTAATAAAATTCAGAGATCTTTAAACTATTGAAGACTGTGAACATACGACTGGGCCCCTCAGACAGTTTTTCATCGACTAGTCAGCTTCTCTCTCCATGCCATGCTTCAATTTCCATTTGCATCAGTGTGAACAAAAACTGGGAGAATCCCAATTCAACAAAGGAATAGAAGGGGAAATATTCCCATGACAGGAAAAGACAACTATAATCTTGTTTTCAATATACTAAGTTATATATTTATGGATTCACGTTCAAGTTTTGCTGTTTCATAATCTTTTGGCTGTCCCACTATTCCTTCAACTCCCAGGTCAGTGCCTAGTAATTTTCTATTTTTTCCCATTTCTTTTATTTTGGTTTGCTGGAAAATCCATGTTCCTGGTGTGACAATGTTTTCTTTGATCATAATGAGATACAATTTTCTGTCCTGAATCACAAACTTTTTTCTTGGATACCTTTGATTTGTGCTCAGATTATTTGTTGACATGGTTGAATCTAAGCCATTTGCACAATTTTCAGTGTTTTTATTGTTCTTACTCTGTCATGTCTGTACTCATATTTAATTTGGGCCAGTTTGTTTCTGTCACTTACAATATTGTTTACAGTCTGGTCTTTTTTGCTACAATGGCAACATCTGCTACTTTTTTTTTATTTTACCTAATTTTTACCTTGACATATACTAAATGTCCTCTGTATAATGAAATCCAGAGCTTTTGTTGTCTGTGACACTTATTTGTCTTGCAAATTCTCTATAGAATTTTTTTTTTTTTTGCATTATTTATAGACTAATGTTCTTGTCTTTGTTATTATCACATTTCGGTCAGGTGTCTATTGATCTGATTAACCTTCAGGGAATTTTGAACAGAACCCTTTATTCAATCTTTGGAGTAGCTTGTTCTTGTTCCATTGTTCATGTCTAGGGATATCTCATCTCATTCTTTTTAGTACTACTCAATTATTGCTCATCCTGTTTCCAATGTGTTTACTACTTGAGCTCAAGACAATAGCCTTGTGGATTAAAGCATTGGTTCATGAATTCAGTGTTATAGTAATTGTGAGTTCGATCCCAAGGCAGGGTAGTACAAACTCAGATTCAATGGAAACAGGATTAAGAATAAATGAGATGTACTAAAAAAAAAAATAATTATATATTCCAAGGCATGCACAGTGGGATAGAAATAATGTACCCCATCCCAGTAGATTAAATAAAGTGTCAGTTCAAATTTCTCTGAAGGTGGTTTGGATCAATAGACACTTGAAGAAGGTCAAATGGCATAATGGCCAAAACATTGTAATAATAACAATAAAGATGAGGACATTAATCTACCTGTAAATAATTATAATTTGTCATTGACTTAAATATCAACTTATTGCAATCTAAGACAGGTGATATATGCTAATAGTTTATCCACACATAGCCCAGTGGATAAAGGCATTGGATAGATCCAGTGAATAAACCCAAAGAGTTGTGAGTTCAATGCCAGGCTAAAAAAGTTGGAGAGTTGAGTTAAAGGGAAATAACTGAAACATCCAAAAGAAGCATGGCACATGGAACTAGAACAATCTACCCCAGTGAATGAAATAAAGGGTTCAAAATTCCAATCACCTGAAGAAGGCCAGAGCATACAACAGCTGAAACGTTGTGTACATGGCAATGAAGATGAAGAAAACAGTCCGAATAATGTAAATGGATAAATCCTCTTTCTTTTCCTCTTCTATTTTTTTTAATAATTTCAATCCAAGCAAGGTAAGAAATCCATTAAGATGCAAGGAGTTACTAAGTGTTAGAGAATATAAGAAAAAAAACACTATTAAGGAGAGAGAACAATTAAAAGAACAGGAATTAAGAAGATAACAATTGATATTGCATTTCATTTTTTGAAGATCAAACTTAACTGGGAAGCAAGAAGCTGAAGGTGAGAAGTGCAATAGAAAAAACTATTAGCATAAAACTTAGGGTTACATCTAGCCATTTCAACTGTAAAATGATGAGACCCTGCTGCCTATCTAGTACTGTACTTAAATTTATAAAATCTAGGTACCAAAAAGAAAAATTCATCACAACACTTACCATGAAAGTATTTATAGAAAAGGCAAGGGCAGTTACATTACATTAGTGAGAAAGTGACTGAAGAGCTGAGATGCCAGGTTAGGACTAATAACATTGCAGATTCTTTTTTGGATTTTATCAAGAATCTCTAAATATATAGCAGGAGCACCAGACCAGTTATGACAGCAATATTCAAAGCCAGGATGAATGGTGGACTTACTTACAGTCATTACTTTTTGTGTGTGTTTATGTGTGATATGAAAGATTTTGTGAGCATGATTTTTTTCCTCTAATATAAGACAAGTCCCTTCTGGATGTGGTTAGTTATGGCTCTCCACAAGTTCCTGTCTTTTGTCGCTTTTTTAAGGAATTTTTGACTCTTTAACATCCTTCTTTGTCCCTATTCTATCATCTAAATTCATTAAGTAGGTTATTCACTGTTTCTATATTCCTGCTTCTCTTGCCTTCAATATGTAAGTGTTAAATTCTCTTGGCCTTTTTCTCTCCCAGAAATTTCTGCTGTCTTTTTAAGTTTTTATAAATTTCTTTATCATTCTTATTTTCCTTAAAACTTCCCTGATATTCACATTTTCAGTCTATTGTATTATTAAAATTCCTCAGTAGGACCACATATCTTTTGCTTCAACTCTCTTTTTCATTCATGATGAAATTATCCAGCATTCCCTATCATATTAGAAGATTTAGATATATTGTAGTTCAACCCTCTTTTGTTTCTAACAACATTTTCCTATATCTTAATACTTTGCTTAGTTTCTGGAAGGCACCTTTTGCTATTCTGATGTGTCTTCAGATTTATATCCATAATTATTCTTCTATGTGCCATTTCCCTTCAGGATGTTGATGGTCTTGGGCTCTCCACAATTTCCTGTCCTTTGTAGCTTTAAAAAATTTTATCTTTTTTATCTTTCCTAAACCCTGTTTTGCCATCCATTTACTCAAGCTCACTAAGTATATTATACATTGCTTTCCTTTATCCCTCTTGCTTCAATCTGTCCTGTGAGTATCAAATTTTCCAAGCCCTGTTTCCTCATTATGTATCCAAGAATTTTCAAATGTCTCTTCCTGATGTTAAATATTTGTCATTTTCATTTCCATTTTTCTCTAAAACTTGTTGCACACATGTTCAGTCTATGGTATTCTCAGCATTCTTTTGTAGAATCACATTTCTATTGCTTCAAGTCTGTTCTTCACCTTTGAGGAGATTGTCCAGCATTCACTGATATTACATAGCAATTCAGTACTCTTTTCTTTGTTTCTAATGAAATTTTCCTGTTTCTTAATATTTTGCTTAGCTTTTGAAAGGCAACTTTCACAATCCTAGTGCACCTTTGAATTTTGGTGTTGCACTTTCCAGTCTCTGCTAAAATACTTCCCAGATATTTAAATTGTTATACTTGTTTTATTTTTGTATCTCCAATTTATAATTTGCATGTTGGACTGCTCCTTTTTGCTACCAACCTTGCATTCTGTCTTGTAATGTTTAGTACTTTCTTCTCACTTTCCCTCACTACCTTCTGTAGGAGTTCTTGCAGTTTCCTTTCCATGTCTGCTATCAACACTGTGTCATCTGCATATCTTTTGTCATGGCCACCAATAAGGAATCCTGGTAGGACTTCTAATTCTCTTAGAATCACCTCAATGTATAGGTTGAATAAGTCCATTGAGACAACATCCTTGTTTTACAACCATTTCTATTTTTGTATATAAAAAATCTCAGCTTGTTACCTCTTTATTTTAGTCCAGGATACAACCGATGACTCTGCCTCTTCTGTGATTAACTCTGCAGTAAGCAAGGAATCTCAAAATAATTCAAAGACTGACAATTTCAAAGATCTTCAACCAGATTTATTTGCTCCAAGGCCTCATCTTCAGGACGTTAGGACAGATGAATTAAACCTGACACAATCTGCTTACCCTCAGGTTTCTGGCCCAAATAAAGAAAGACACAATACAAGGATCACAGTTCAAGAATCTCAAGCTTCACAGGTTGGTACACTCTAAGAAATGAACTGCATATGATTTGTTTGTGAGCAATGTTGTTGTGGAGTGGTTTCACAGTGGAGGCTTGTATTTGTACTAAGTCGGTCCTAAAATAGGTTCGACGTACAAAACGTTAGGAACTTGATATAATAGGTAATGATGCAGAGAAATCTTGTGGTTGCTGATAATTTAGTATCCGACTAACGGTCGTCCGGCATCGACTGAACTGACCGACCCACTGAGCGACTCCCTGTTACTCTTACTACTCCTACTTATTATAGGTGAGAGTCTATTAACTATAGAATAGGTGTGTTCCACTATAACAAATGTACACAATAATTTTACTGCCTTTAACTTGTGAAGATTACTCCACTTTGCTAGGATGCCCACTAGATGGCATGGCATTCAGTTGTATAAAAAGAAAGGACTCAATCTCTCTTTTCCATTTTTGCTAACTCAGAAACAGGATGCATTATGTAGCAGATTTGTCAAGCTTTCCCTTCTTAGTTGCCTGGCAAATTGACCACATAATTTCAAACAAACAATGTGGAAATGAAACACATCCTACAGCTAAGCCTATAAATGTTTTTCTTTCTTTTATGAGCACAACCTCATGTAAATATAATTTTCTTTTCTTTTTGTGAACTATTTGTCCTTTAGTATATTTTTGAATGGATTTTTTTTTACTTTATTTCTTATTACTATAAATGTATACTATATTTTATATTTTATATAATTTATTACTATAAATGTTATTTTTAGGATAGCAACTCAAATAGATATGTATACCCACTGAAAATAACATTTAGAGTCATAAGAAATAAAAGTATATATATATATATATATATATATATATATATATATAAATGGACAAAAGTCCGACAATTTATTAAAGACATTTTTATGTTTAACATTCTTTTAATAGATACAAGTATTTAAGTTTATTATAAACAGAGCATTTACTTAAATACTTGTATCTATATAAAAAGAATGTTAAACATAAAAATGTCTTTAATATATATATATATATATATATAATATGAAATGAAGGCATATGTATAAAATTCCTCCACATGTTGAAATATGTTTCTTTTTAAAGTTCTCAACCTCTTTGTCACAATTCTTGAACAACTGCATCTGTTACAAAGTAACTTCTCTCATTACAAACTAATGACAAACATTACAATTTCTTTGTCACAAACTTTGTGTACATAATAATATTTTTATCTATTATTTTCAGTTGTCAAATGTTTCAAATAAGGACTTTACTTCATGAAATTCAGTTTATTCAATTATGACACTTTTTATAAACCCAGATTAAATATTGATTTTTCAGTTTCAATTCATCATTTTTGCGGCTTTTGCTGGAAGTCAATCAATTTTAATATGTATTTGTGAAGCCAGACTTCTTAGCTCTTTGTTTTTTGTTTGCAAAGCCAAAACAATTCTATTATTGAGTCTATTCATATTGAGTCTATTCACATTCAGAAATGTTTAACTCTTTGAAACACTGTGGACTAAATTTTATCCCAATTTTGTGGCTATCCAGATTTTTAATATCACCTTTTTGCCTTTATATATCTAGGAAAACAGATTATTATATTCTGTTCCAGCTTTTATATCCCATCTCATAATTAAACATCTAACTGAAATTGATTTCTTTTTATATCTAAATCTTCGCTTATAAATTGAATACTTGGCACTTTTTAAGCTTCTAAGAACTTTTGGAGACAGTTGGACTGGCTGATGACAGTTTTGTAATTTAAAATCTTTTGGTTTGGCATGGCTGAATGGTTACAGCGCTTGCCTTCTGAACATTGTCTAGTCACTGATAATAGGTCACAATTCACATCTGCAGACTTTCAAGAATTTTGTGAAATTTTTCAAGTTAAACATATCAAATCCTCGCCATATCACCCGAGATCAAACGGTCAAGTGGAGAGATTTGTAGACACACTCAAAAGAGCGTTAAGGAGTGTTTGGTTTTGAATCTCCCTATAGTCAATTTATCAAAGAGGTATGACTTCTTGAAAATATCAGATTGGAGAGATAATTCCAGTATATAATAGTGTTAGGAAGTGCCTGAAAAACATGCTACTATTAAATTGGATTAATTATAGACAGGAAAATGGTTAATTCCTGTTTATTTAATTTTCCTGGTGGCTATTGTGTTGAATTGTTTGTTATTAATTATCTATGTCATTAAGGGAAATTTAAGGTCCATATTTAAATCATTCAGTGATGGGTTATAAGTTTAGGAATAGGGTTTGAGTCACAGGTATTTTTATTCATTTATTATTTACTAGCTTAAAAGCCACCTTACTGGGTGGCATTTAAGCTAGCTCCTGCGGAGGGCCCTTGATTGGGCCTTCATCACAATAGGTATGTAGGAGTAGATGCAATAGGCAACAATAAACTACAGAAGAGCTCAAAATTGGTTGCTGCATTTAAGTATTGCAATAATACTTAAGCTTACCTTTTAAATGTTCAATGATAATTTTTCTGCTGCCACTTAATTTAAAAACAATTTGATGTATGTAGGTCCTTACTTTCTGTACAAATAATTATTTTTATTTCACGGGTGACTTTCGCTGGATTTCGCAATTAATTTTGATTATTTCCAAATTTATTTCTAGGTTATAAAAATTGTTATTATACAAAAAAATTTGTTACAAACTGTCACATACTAATATATATATATATATAGTGGG